>JAJHUR010073014.1:0-18432 GCA_027495735.1 Lutjanus campechanus
AGCAATAACAAAAAAAAAAAAAAAAAAAAACAAAAACAACAACAAAAAAAAAAAAAAAAACATGAACCAAAAAATTCAAAACTATGTATTAAAATGTTTTGATTTGCCAGAATTCAAATAAATCAATACATATCTGTAAACTGTAATTTACTTTTCTTCTTTCTAAACATGAATCTTTAAGTTTTAGAAACTCAAAAAAATATATGTATTTCAAAAATCAGTCATAGTGAGCTGTGAACCTTATTTTTCATCATTTGGGTGTCTCAAAATTTATGGTATTGATAGAAAATATTATAATTACCATTACTGACTGTCACTTCAATGACCTAACCCAATAACTTTTGAAAAACATTTTTTGGGGGTTTCTACAAACTCAAAGACTCAAGTTTATCTAAAGAAGAAAAGTAAATTATCTAAAGAAAATATTAGTGGCTGGTAAAACTTTTTCAAAACATTTTTAGTAAAGAAGCATAAACACAGTATGGCACTCAAAACTATTCAAGAATAGATACAAAACACAACTTTAGGGTTAAATCTGAACAATATGAACAAAAATCTTTAAGAGCGAAGTAGCAGACTTACAGTTTCGTAGCCCCTCTTTAAATCTGCAGCCCACTGGGTGAGCTCTTGGGCCATCTTCAGTACCTTGGTGTAGCATGTTGGCGGGTAGAAAGGGTAGCTCAGTACCAGCGGCACCAAGGAAGAAACAAGCAACAAGTGGTTAAAGCTCACCATGACTCGCTGACACCTTCTGCACTGACAGAACCTTTGTTTGTTTGTCACACATGCAGCCACGTATGCGATGTGACAGATTTTAACACACCCTCTGTTTACTCCAAAATAATTATGCAACCGCAGAAGAATGACCCATTGTGTCAAAAGAGACCACACTCATCTCTATGGAAGAATCATAACAAACTGGAGAGGACAGTGGGCTGTGGCTTTTGGCCAAACATTTTAATATTGAGAAGATATAAATTAGTCACTGTAATTAGCTGTTCTGACGAGGCTCGTGGTACTGTGCAACGTTTCTGACCTGACAGATAAATGTATTTCAATATTTGCAAGCGCACTATTTTTCAGAGGGGCCAGATCTGAAAAAAGTAAAGTGCCCAGGCTGCAGTGCAGACTTTTATATTTTCTATATATTTGAATGCTCCTTTTTATCTTTTTCTCCACTTACTTAATTTTCATAACTGGGAAAAGAAACATTGTGTACAAAAGTACAGGAAAAAAACACCTTATAATCCTAGACTAAAAGTAGCTTGTTGTTAAATAAACACCAATGTTGCTTTTAACTTTAAATTCCTACTGTTTAAAAAGCCTGAGTTAAACTTTTGGATAAAGTGTCTCTATGCTTAACTACAGACATAACCCATAAATGGGCTCATTATTTTACTAATAAAATTTTTATCTTCCAAATAAACACCCTTAAACTTAGAGTGGAATGAAGTCGTTAAAGGACTGACTTTGGTCCACAGGTCACCAGTTGAACAGGCCTGCATTCATGTGTTAATATTTCAGCTACTGCTGGGTAGCTTGTGAAGTTCTCCCCAGGGATTAATTAAGTCTCATCTTAACCTGTAATATTACATCGCAATTTATTTGTTAAATACATGTTGTATTATTAATCTGAATCTACAAAGTAAACAAGTAAATAAAGTTATTGAATAAATGTAGTGGAACTCAATATTTGTCAATAAATTGTCGAATTGCAGCTGAAAATGGAAAAAAATCAATTTAAATACAATTGTCTGATAGCTTATGTAACAGCTGCACAATGATGTATAAAACACGACAGTGACTTCGGTTTACTCCAGTAACCACAGTCTCAAGATCCCAACCCAATATACAGATGCAGCTTTGGAATAAAATCAGTGCATTTTTTTTAGTGTACTATATTTTTTATATTATTCTGTAAGTTATTTGTTGCTGTTTGCATTTTAATGGTTACCACATTGAGTTTACTTGTAATGAAATGTACCATATAAACAAAACTACCCTGCCTGGCTGGAAACACCCAGACAGCCCTGGGGCCAAAAAGGTACCTGATAATTCAAATGTTAGACTTTAATATGCCAGAGAGGATATGTGGACCTGCTTTATATTGGTGCAGGTGTTCTGCTATTGTGTAATGTTATTACTTCAATCTCTGAAGAAGGTCAAAAAGATAAGAAACCAAATAAACTCAACAACAAAATGTTGCTGTGGGCTCTAGCCACAGCCAAACAGAGTACCTCATTTCAAATGTTCATATAAGATTACATTTGTTCTACTTATCTGATTTTTCCAAGCAGAAAAGCAGCTCAATACAAATGAGTATTCTGAACACTTAAGCAAGTAACCTATAAGCATGAAAGAATTTCAGCAACAACAACAACAACAACAAAAAATGTATCTCCTTCGGCAAAATAAAGAAAATAAGCTTCAAGTATGAGACCTGCCTGTTGAAGATTGTACCGTTTTTAAATATAGAAAAGCTTGAAGAGCCTGATACACTGTATGTTTGCCATAATGACACATTGTTGTGGTTGCGTTTAACCACTTCAACTGACTTAAACTGTAAATTTTATTCCCATAAGATATGAGGCAGCTCTCATATCATGTCTTCTTTATCCACTAGATGGGGCTAATTTCACAGATTTACACTCTACACCATCCTATGGATCCTTAAGCATCATGTTCAAGTTCTGCAAATAGTTTTCATTCATTAATTTAAATATGACTCTAACATACAGTAACTCAGACTCATTAATAACTGATTTCCCTCACAGGCACAAAAATATCCTCACTCACAGAACTAGGACAATGTTGCGACACGCTGAGGCCTCCTGCGTGTCAAGTAGCTTTACTCTGTCTCTGTCCAGGTGTGATATGCCACTGTCATCACTCATCTCATCTGAAAAAGCAGCTTCCTGATGCTGCCAAACACCCAATAGGACATTGTCCTGCTTTTGAATGATGCTTGTCACGTCTCATAGCGTGTGTTGAGACTTGGAAGTCTGCCTCCTCCCTCTGTATGAAGATGGATGGCCCACACTGACTGTGTCTTGGCATGACGGAGAGGCAGAAGAAAATGTGCAGTGTGCGCTATAAGCATATCGCCAGTCCCACAGTCCCACCACTCAGCCATTCTCCTCCCGACCTTGGCCCGCTCAATTAACAGGGGACACAGGTGACCGTGCAGTCCTTATAATGGATGGGTGTATTTTACAGTTAGGAGTTAATGGCTGCAGAAGTTAATGCATGAAGAGAGACTGGACTAAAGAAATCTGCCCCAAACACAGCAGGTTCAAACACATATTCTAGTTTTAAAGTCTTCTTTCTTTCCTGCACAGTTGGGTATTTATCCACATTTATACCTCTGGGCTGTCCAGTACAACCATGATCCTCTATTGCAAGCCAAAGGGGGTTAAGTGTCTTGTTCAAAAGGGGCTGTAATAACTTTCTAACTTCCTGATCCTATCTTAAATGTTTGGTAACCATGGTAATTAGGGTTACAGTTTATTAAGATGGGAAATGAATAAATACACAAGCATCCTCACTTCCCAAGATTTAGAGATTTTCCCAAGATAAACTTTACAAACTTCAGTATAATTGTTAAGCTGTCCTAACTCTCACTTTTCCACCTGAAGTAGTTGATAACTTACTAACTAGCTAACGACAGTGTTCACTAACCGTACCGTAGTTTAATCTGTATGACTGTTTTTTTAGTTGTTACTAAAACATTATGTGCCAGTCGTTGTTTTTGCTCCATTTTTTTTGGTATGTTTCAGTGACAAAAAAAAAAGTTACAAAGTAGTTTAGTTCAGTCAAATAAGAAAAGGAGAGTTGGTTGCTAGGTAACCTATAACAGAAATTCCTATAACAGAAATTAGTGGGACATTTCTGTAATATGGCCACTGTAGCCCAGACAGAAACAATAATTATTGAGGTAAGTGAGGAGCTATAAATGTATCATCATGGGTGGGAGTACTCTTATATTTCAGGTTTACTACATTATTTCAGCTGCGGTATGATATTTTAATAAGTATAAAGTTATAATGATACAATCCAGAGCTTTATGAGATGATACGTGAAGCAAATTTGAGCCACATTCACTTTATATCTGTGCTCACAGGCTGCTAAAGACCTATATAGTATACAGTGCATTTCACTATATAAGAGCATTACATTGATGCCTAAGGACATTTTTAAAAAATAAATAAAGCACAATAAGGTCAGCAAAGACTCAACAGAACACCAGAGAGGCATTCATGTCCATTACATAATATCTATATCCATATAACTTTAAAAGGCTATTATGAGACACGAGGCTCAGTTCATCTATAAAGAGACTGTCCCTTACCTGGGGGCCACCAGGTTTAAACAGCATTGTCAACAATCTGCCACTCTGAGGCACCTTTAAGCAAGACAGCAAACCAGAATCAGCTTTGAGGGGGCACTGTTCTAAATTGGAACATGACCCTAAACTCCATGATGGCTATAAGACAAAAACAATAAGTGTCTATTTGCACCCAGGTGAGAATTGGCACACAGCAGCTGTAGAGCTATTTACTCATGCCTCCCTTAGTTCAGCTATAAAGAGCAACAAATTTGCTGAAGACGAGCTGTCGCAATGGATGAATGGGTTAAGCACACTCCTCTCCCACAAGAGAGTAGGGTTCAAGTCCATGGAGACGAGGATTTCAGTCTAGTGTGAAATGAGAAGTCAGTGTCAACCCTGTTTTATACCCTGATCTGGGAAATATATCTGCTCCTCAATACAGAGTCAATGCCTGATTATCAGCATTGTGAAAATATAAATCATTATTTCCTCAACAAGAACATAAAATCATCCTTAAAAACAAAGTTCTAAAACAAAATCACCCCAAAAATGACTATACATAAAAAAATAACAACACTTACATCATGTCTACTTATTCTTACTTACTCCCCCTTCAGTGTTTCTCATGATATAAAGTGCACCCACTTAATGCCCCCTTCCACACGCCTGTCAAATCTCTGTATCCCCCAGGATACAGAGACCACTTAAGACTTAATGTAACCTTTAGGCTTTTAAAAAATATGTATTATTTTCAGTTTTCAGTCGCAGTTTGGTTAGTTTAGGCATCAAAACTACTTGGTTATGTTTAAGACACAAAACTATTTGGTTAGGTATAGGAGAAGATTTGTCACTGCCATGCGCCAGGTACAAATAGCGTTGCTTAGCTACAGCACTGGGTGCTTGTCTCTGTCATGCTAGGTTATATACACTTGGGTGCAAATAGCCACCTTAGCTATTCCACCCCAGGCGCAAATAGCAACACTGGCTACTCCCAAGACACAAATTGCATTTGACAAAAAATAATTCACTGTAGAAAATAAAAAGTATTTTACACAAAATATTATGAGCCAGTTAGGGTTGCAAATTGTTAACACTTTCCTTAATTGATCATTGGTAATATTAACAATCAATAAATCCATTACTCGTTATTGAAATAACCCATAAAAATGTTGCTTATACCAAACATGTTTTTTCCCCTGAATTCAAGGTTTATTTACACAGCATAATATTGCATATTCTCTGACAACATTACATAGCCAATGAAACACATGAAGATGGAAATTAAACATTGAATATCAGATAATATCAGATAACATGCACTCATAAAAATAAACTTTGTTATATTATATGTTATATTGTTATATTTCAGAATTTTATTTGACAGTAGATCAATAGATCTTTGATTGATCGTTACCATCCTTTGGGCAATACAAATTTTAAAGTGATACTTGATATGAAAAGATCAGAAATGGATCATTTTTAAACATAAACACATGCCTAGGTTCTACAGACAAAGGCAAGTGTGATTGCTCATCTATTGGCTAATGATAAGATGACAACCAGCTCTTCATTTCCGGCTATAACCCTAAATTAAAACACTAAAGGGGCTATTAAAGTGACTCTGCAGTGCTTAAATGACTTTAAAGTGAACTTCTAGAAGTGACAGAGAGGCACAACAGTCTCTGTGTGATATTTCTAGGATATCATATTTCAGTAAAGATTTTAAGGTGTAATCTATAAGGTATCTTTGACTATTTGCCATTGTGGCTATAAACACCCAGGTGCAAACAGTATTGTTGGCTACTGACACTTGGGTGCTTATCTCTGCCATGCTAGACTATAGACACCTGGGTGTAAACAACCACATTGGCTGTTCCACCCCAGGTGCAAATAGTGGCACTGGCTATTCCACCCCAAGTGCAAATTGCCACATCGGTAATTCCACCCTGGGTGCAAATAGCCACACTGTCTATTCCACCCTGGGTGCACATAGCATCTGCCAAAAATTATTCCCAGCAGACCTAAAAAAGTATAATAGGCAGAATATTATGAGGCAATACTAATTTTAAAGTGATACTTATTATGAAAAGATCAGAAATGGATTATTTTTAATACTTGACACAGGCATAGGTTCTGTAGAAATAGGCAAATAATGTGATCTATTCATCTATTGTTTATTGATATGATGACAATGAGCTCTTCATTTTCGGTTATAACCCAAAATAAGAACACTACAGCGACAGTGACTCTGCAGTGTTTAACTGACTTTACAGTGAACTTGTAGCAGTGACAGGCACAACAGTCTCTCTGTGGTATTTCAGATATCATATTCCAGTAAAGATTTCGAGGTGTAATCTATTATGGTATCTCTCTGATAATGCATTAGGGGATATAACTTGTATTTATTTGTTTCTTTATGAGTGATGAACGAGTGTTGACGACAGGGAAACCTCAGCCCCACAGCTACAGCAGTTCAGCCTGACCAGCCCACGAAACGTGCCTCTCCAGACGCACGGTGCTGGTGGCCAGCAGCTCATTACACAGGCGGCGATGTGGAGGTCAGTCGCTCATCAGTGCAACGCGCCGAGCAGTTTCCCCCCTTAAAAAGCCCAGCCTCTGTTCCTTCTGTCCTCTTGTCCTCCAGAAACAAGGGATTTCGCATTGCACTCCGTCGGCGCATCCCGCAAGTCACGTCTCACTGTGTGGTTCCATTTTTTTTTTCTCCCTCCGGGTGGCGGGTGTCCCGGCGGCGCGTCGTCGTCCGAACACCGGACAAGATAAGTGATGCTTTGAGGTGCACTGTTGCTCCACGTTTCTGCAGCAGACCGGGCTGGAAATGGTCCTATGCTCAACTAACCGGCTTGGCTCAGAGGTAGGTGCCCACCGCTGCTGCCCCGCATGGATACAGGGGGTGGAGAGGGAACATACTTTCTATTCAGCGCATGTTTCTCCCATATGATCAGATAAGGGGCTCCGAGCACAATGTCCTCTGCGGGGAGCTCAGCACTGCGGCTCCCGCACTAGTTTTTGAATATTTCATTTAAGCCAAGAGGGAGATTCAGATATGCTGGGGTGACCTTATCATGCAGTCTGAGAATGACATTCATAAAAGGGTTTCCCCTGGCGGATTGAGTGTCGCCACCATGACTTGAAGTTTTCCTATTTATCCATCTTCATATAAGTCAGATCAGTCATCCAGTCTCCAGTAAGATGTCATTCTGTGTAAAAGGATTCTAAACCACATAGTAAAGCTGTGATATGAATACAAGAGGATACGGATTCCATTGAAAACTTACAATAAAACTCACTTTTTGACAGTCCAACTCTCTATAGGGTGATAGTATAAGATGCACACATGAGGCAACAACATGCCTCCAATTCAATAAGAATATAAACTGAATTATTGAGTTTTATGAGGCAGCAGAGATTCTGTTTCCTTTGTCTACTAGTGGAACAAATCGTAGTAAAGTCATGAAATCTGACGTCCTGAAGAGGGCAGACTGAGGGATTCCATTTACAGTACACAACATCAGCAAACTATAAATCAAAAGCCTCCAATTTTGTTCCCTTAATGGGAAAACGGATCACACCATTCATCACACACACACACACACACACACACACACACACACACACACAGACGAATGCACCGCAGACGATGCTCCACTGGGATGACTTTGTGATTAAAATATAAAAATTAAATAACTGATTCATGAGAGATGAAAGAAAGAAAGAAGGAGACGAAGTAGGGAAGAAAGCAGGAAAGAGACCTACTTCTGTAAAATAGTTACAGCTGCTACAATTAAATGATTATCAATTGTCTTTTAAATTAATCACAAACTATTCTGACAATCAAGTTTTTGATTCCAGCTTCTCAAATGTGGATATTTTCTTGTTTCTTTACTCCTTTATGACTGTAAACTGAATATCTTTGGGTTGGAGAGACATCAAGATATTTGAGCACATCGCCTTAGGCTTTGGAAATCGTGGATCAAAATTTTTCATCATTTTCTGACATTTTTTGGACCAAATAGCAAATCGATAATGAAAATAATCAATAGTTGCAGCATTAAAAATAGTAATGAAAGTCATTTTCCCACCCTGTTCCCAACAGCCAGACGAACATATCTGTCATCTGATAGTATCAGCTATATAGGTCTATATTGGTATTGGCATGTGTTGTCTGATTATATTTTAAATAATATGATGCAGATTGTTTTTATTTATATTTGATTGCATTTCTTAAATCAAGTTGGGGTTTTTTTATTTGTAACTTACTAAAAATACCAATTCAAGTCTACTGTTTCCCCTGTCCTGATATCATTTTCTAATTTATATATATATGTAAATAATGAATATGGGCCAATATATCAATATCAATATGAAAATTATTTTACTCCCTCATATCAGTATCAGCCACTATCATTCAGGCTCTAGTTTCACTAATTAGTAAATTTCCAATTGATTTTTGATTAATGCCACTTTGGGTTATGATTAGTTTATGTTTACTCTTCATAGATGTCATTTTGGATTTTATATATAAAGAATATCAGCTGATATAGCAATATCATAAGTATTTTACCCCCAAATATTAACATCAGCCCCAAAAATCCAGTATTGGTTGAGCTCTACTGTTCACTAATAAAATTTGTTTCCAGTTGACATCCACATTAATGTCACTTGGAGCTGCAGTGATTAGTTGATTAATCAATTAGTCAGTTGAAAGAAAATAAGTTGCCAACTGTTTGATAAAATGTCAAACATTTGCTGGTTCCAGCTTCTTAAATTTAAACATTTGATGCTTTTCTTTGTCATTTATGACAGTAAATGAAGAGTTTGGGTTTTGGACAGGACCTGACCAATACTGGATTTTTGGGGATGATGCCAATGCCAATAATAGAGATTTAAAAATTCCAATATATTTTTGATAGTCTTTACACAGAATATAGAATATACACATTTTTTTCAATGATCCCTTGAAAGTGGTTAACACTTGCAACAACAATGCAATGGAAGCAGGATATTTCACCGTTTAAAAATAAACTTATCAGGTCACTGAAGCAATAAGCTTTCAACAGTGTTTTTAATAATTATGAATAACTATAAATAAAAAAAACACAAATAGAACAAAATAAACCTCAGTTCAGAGGAAGGATCATACAGTATAAACATAAAATACTGCTTATAAAGTTAACAAATCAAAACATTGCATTATGTTCTGTTAAATGTTTTCGTACTGCATTATGATCTGTATATACTGTATATATCAGACAATGTATGTGCCAATACTGATATAGACTCATATACCTGTGATAGGCCGATATCGGGCTGATAATAGCAGTTGACCGATATATTGGTCAGGCTCTATTAAGTTTGCTCTCATAGAGGAGTAAAGAAACCAGAAAATATTCACATTTAAGAAGTTGGAATCAGAAAATTTTGACTTTCGATTATGAAAATAGTTGTCAATTAGTTTAATAGTTGGTAATGTTATTATTTAAAATGATATCAGGTTAGTGAAGCAGTAAACTTTAAACAGTGTTCTTAATAATTAGAAATTACTATAAATAAAAAAACACAAATAGAACAAAATAAACCTGAGTGACAAAAAGGGTCATATATACATAAAATGCAGTCTTTTGGGCTCTGGAAAATGATGAAAAACATTTTTCACAATTTTTGGACATTTTCTAGACTAAAGAATTGATTGTATCAGCCATGCTTTTTATGTTTGTGTCTTAAAATCTTAATATGTGTCAATCTTTCCATTGATCATCAGATGCTGTGTAGGAGCTGTTCATGTCTCATAGCTCTACCTCTCTCTACTTTTCCCTCCCTCCACCCCTCCGTCTGTCCCTCCTACCCTCACTCTGTGGGTGGTGTCATGTTTTCCTGCCTCCCCTCACAGGTTAGACTCTCAGTCAACAGAGGGTCACAGCCACCAACACATCAGCCACCTTCTTCCTCCTCCTCCTCCTCCTGGCTGGCAGGAGTCGTCCGTCTGCCTGCGTTCATCTAAACAGCAGTGAAGACAGACAGGGAACTTACACTGTAGTGCTGCTGCCTGAGTGTGTGAGTGTGTCAGCGCTTCAGTGCCTTTAGTGTTCCCCCAAGCCCTCCACTGTGTGTGTGTGTGTGTGTGTGTATGTGTGTAATGATGTGTGGTTGTGTCAAGGTGGAGAATTAAGAGGAAGACGGGACCTGTTCCAGTCAGCAAAACCGAGCCAGCTGCAGCGTATGCGTGTGTGTGTCAGGGCTGAGCAGTCCAGCACGTGAGACAAAGTGTGTGTAAGTGGGTGTGTGTGTGTGTGTGTGTGTGTGTGAGGGGCTAGTGTTGACCAGGCTATGAGTGCGTCTCAGAGGGAGAGGCCGTTCGATGCTGAGTTGAGCTAAGAGGAGCAGAAGAGGAGAATCTGTAAGTGGAGCAGCCATGGGGCTCGGACAGTCCAGCAAGGCTCCGGTCACTGATGACACAGACGAGGGTGAGTAATAAAACAATCAACAAATTATTATTTGACTTTTCTTCTTTTTGTGTTTACGCTTTTTTGGCTGTGGAGATAAACACGGGAAGAGGGTGAAAGAAATAAAGTTGTGTGTACGATTCAATGATTTCCTTATCTGAGGGTGTCCAGGAATAAAGCAATGGGTTAACTTATTCAGATTACCTGCCAATATTAAGTGCACTTACACTAAATGGTTATTAGACTGATGTAATGCTGATTAGGTCAGCCACCTGTCCTGAGCCAGTCCTCCTCAACACTAGAAAAGAGGAATTCCCTCTGACTGTAGCCCCAGTTTGATCGTTTTCTAAACGATATTCTGGAACTCTTCTGGACATTTTGCCTTAAATGTTGACTTTGATCTTAATTAGGTTTGCAAATATTGTAGTTTTTACTTATGCAATAGTTGAAACACTGGCAACTGATTAATCAATACACCTTTAATAGTTAATAAAATACAAAAGACAGTTTTTCTCATTTCTTTTCTAAAATCTTTTTTTCCCCATGTTTTTTCTTTTTTTTTTCTAATGTTCTTATTCAAAAAATGGCTCCACCAGACAGAAAAATGTCAAATGACATTTTGACCAATACATTTTATTTGACTATTACATTTTTAATGGCAATTAATTGATTAATGAGTAATCATTAACATACATAGTCTTCGAATGTGTGATCTGGGTTCAAAATGAACCTTTTTACTTAAAATAATAATAATTATAATAATACTAGTTTGTAAAGAATGGATTTTTCTTATTTCAAAGCAAGTATATGTAGTTTCTAACAAGCTACTTTTTGATTTATTTGTGCCCATCTCTGGTATTAGCAGCCAAAATTAAGTGCACTTAGAGTAAATGGTTATTAGACTGATGAAATGCTAATTAGGTCTACAAATAGTCCTCAGCAATGGAAAAGAAAAATTCCCCTTAGTTGTACCATGGTTTGAATTTGTTTGTCTTCTGAAATATAAAGATATTCCGGAACTCCTCTGGACATTTTTCCTCTAATGTAGGCCGTGTTAGTAAATTCTTCATATTTAAATTCAGGGCTGAAATGTTTTTGCTTAAAATGTGATAATACTAGTTTGTATAGAATATATTTTTGCATTTTCAAATTACAAATTGCTTGTATTTCCATCAAATACATTTCACATACCAGTATTTTGGACATTTGATGAGCAAGTATTTGTCATTTGTAACAAGATACTTTTTGATGTATTTGAGCCCATCTCGGCTTACCTGCCAAAATTAAGTGCACTTACGGTAAATAGTTAGACACGGGGTCAGCAATTTTTGACATTTTTGTCAAAAAGGAAGACTAACCACTGGTAAAGTTAAGCGGAAAAGGTGCTTAGCCGTTGATGTAGGCTATGAGGCACGATTTAGCTGACACAATATTAAAACTTTTATTTTTTTCATTTGGTGGATAGTCCACGCAGAATTACCTTAAACCTACAATGAAACATGAAAATTTAAATGTTAAAAAATAACCGTTATTCGTTTCCTTTTTAATTTTAATTTTTTTTTTTGTCAAAGTCACAGAGCCACAGGAGAGCGGCAGAGCTGCAGGTTGCAGACCCCCTAGTGATAATAGACTATCGATTAAAACATTTTTAATTGGTAAAATTTTTATGACGATTAATTTATTATTCATTAATCACTAACATCCTTAGTATATATATATATATATATTTATTATCAGGCTTCAAAATAAACCTTTTTTGTGTGAAAATGTGATAATACTAGTTTGTATAGAATGTACAGTATTTTTGTAAAATTAGTAAATGTTGACTTTGGTGGTAAAGTCTTCATTAGGGTTGCAATTTTTGTCCATTTTCCTTAATCAGTCATCCTCCTCAGCAATGAAAAAGAGGAATTCTGCCTTATTGTAGCCATAGTTTGACTTCGTTTGCTTTCTGAAACCTAAAGATTTTCATGGAACTCTTCTGGAGACTTGGCTTTAGTGGTAAATTCTTCATATTTATTATGTTAAAATCTTGCCAGACTTATTATCTTAAATTCTTTCAGACTGATCAACATCAAGGTCAGCATAAAAATGAAGCTATTACTTTGATTGGCGAAGCTCTTAGATTGAATTTATTTCCATATTCTTTGTGACACGAGCAGATAATAGAATGTGAATTTATTGATCTGAGTCTGTCTCTGAAATTAATTCCACTCTGGCTGCACCCCAAGGACTTCAAATAAGTCAGTGTTACATGAGTCAGTGATTTAGCCACAAATTAAGTGGCTTTCCCAGTTTTTTTTCCTGACTGTGTTTCTGGTATCCAAGATGACCTGATAGATTTGATTCTTTTTATAAACCTGCAAACTATAATATCTGTTTTCAGTTGAACCCAACTATCAGGTTAAAGTATCCTTTAAGCCACAGGAAACCCACATCCACAATAGCCTTCTAACTATGCGACTTAGGATCTTATGTGCATAGTAGTAACCATCTGATAAGTATCATGAATTAGTTTTAAAGAAGAAATCTGTAATATATTTACTCTAAGAAATCATAAAATGACCATGATATGTCATCTTACTAACCACTTTGACAACAATACTACAGCCTCTGTGTCGTCTTTTGAAATTCTGTTCCAGCCCATAACTTGTGTTTTTGTTTGCCCGTTTCATGTTGATTGGAGTTCAAATTAATGCAGAATGTCCACCGAATGAGAAAGTGTCTGTTTATGAGTCGAAGACATTAATTATCTTTTAGAAGGAGCAGATGTTTACAGATGTTTACAGTTAAATTGAGCAATTTGTTGATGGAGTTTGGCAGGCAGTCACTGAACTCCTACTTCAGAGTGTAACTTAACATTGACAGACAAATAACTTTTTCTTATAAATAGCTGATCAACTTACAGTGTAGAAGTCATCGTCACTTGTTATTGTCAAATTACAATGTTGTGCTCCTTTTGCGGTTCTGCAGTAGGGCTGCAACAACGAATCGATAATATCGATAAAAATCGATTATTAAAAGTGTTGGCAACGAATTTCATTATCGATTCGTTGTGTCGCGCGATTTATGTGTCACTCGCCATGTCGCAGAGCCTTTTACTTCACCTGCAGAGCGAGTTGAACGGAGCGAGGCGGAGGCAGAGCGGAGGCGGTATTTTCAAAGGAAATTAAGTAAATTCAACAAGTCCTCAAAAAGTGTGGGAGCACTTAACGCTTCACAAAACAAAGAAATGCGTAACATGCAAGCTTTGCAAAAGTGATATGACATGGCACGCGAGCACCACGGTGATGATGCAGCACCTGAAATGGAAACATGTTGGAGTTATCAATGAGGATGAAGGGAGCTCACCAGCAGGCTAAAGTCACTACAATATCCTACGTTTGTTCCGTTTGGAAGTGAGGAAACGTAACGTTAGTCTCTCCGGTAGCTCGTCTGATGCTGGCGTTTGTTTGTTAGCGGCTTAATGACAGCGATAGAGAGCGCGCGCGTGCGTGTGTTACTTTTTATTTCAGTTTAATCAGTTTAAGCAGTGTTTAAATGTGCTGTATTACTTAACTCGCACACAATGATGGTAATAATTTCATGATTAAACTTCAAGTTGTAATTTTCTGACAAAGTCTGAGTAAAGACACTGCACTGTATGGGAGTGAGGAGTGAGGCAGGATGAACTGTATTTAGACAGGGATTAAAGTAATTTATTATATCTACTCAAATTTGTGTAATTAAGTCTTTTTTGTGGTACTTGTATTCCAGAAAAAACAGCAAACAGTGACTGGCTTCATGATGGGAAAGACATCATGCACACCACAGCAAGCAGCTGTCTTGACTGAAAGCATATTCAACATGATCGTCACTGACATGAGGCCTTATTTTATTATTTAATATTATTTTAACAGTATATTCAAGCAGCAACCATTTTGTGCACTTATTTACTCTGTAAGTCCAAATGTTCCATTTCGGAATAAAGAGGTGGAAATTAAAAATGTTTTTTAAAATCCGATTAATCGATTAATCGAAAAAATAATCGCCCGATTAATCGATTATTAAAATAATCGTTAGTTGCAGCCCTATTCTGCAGTGATCCTGCCGCCTGCCTGAGCTTCGAGTATGGAGAGGAGGGGGGGGCAACACTTTTGATTGTTTATTAAACAGATTGGTTATTACGATTTAGACTGCAGTACTTTATCTTTGATGCATAAGTTCTACATATTTCTTGTTTAATCCAGATTCAAATTTTGTACTTTAACTTTTTGTACTCTCCTGATATTGCGTTTGATTTGGTACCGTCGGGTGCTTGGACATTTATTACAAAAACTATGCAATTAATTTCATGAACCAATCTTTAAAAAATCTTTCAGTTGTCCCACTCAAATGGATGCAACAAAACCTCTCTACTTCTGCTTAATCAGCCTCTTTTTGGGCCAACTCAACAATGGGAAGTCTCTCCAGACTCCTTTGACAAAAACAGTCATTTTACTTTGCAGGACACAGGAGTTGCTGGCCTACCACTGCCTCGATCTGCAGCAAGTAATGTTCATTCACTACAACACAAACAAACTGACTGATTGAGGCAGCTGTAGACCAGCAACTACCATGTTCTGCAATTGTGCGATTGTGAAGAGAGCACAGATAATTGCTTCAATTACACGCCAGAAAAGGTTGTCTAATGGCAAAGTAAAGCAGTGTGAATATTCCAAATATAGTGTACAAGTGATATAGATTTTTTTAGGTGGCTAAAATACGTTTTGCTGCTGACCCTGTTCTCAGGAGTATTTTGCTTAGCATCTGAGTGAGATGTCAATCAAATGTGATCTGCTACATCTACACAGTTTTAATATTTCAAGCTAAATTTCCAGCAGCTTTAATTATAATTATAATTACAGTACAGTAAATTATTGTGTGAGAAACTAAAATGATTCTTTCCCACAGACTGTGTCAAATTAACAGCCTCGCACCCTAATGAAATCCATATCTGTAGCTTTCATCTTTTTCACTGGAGGCAACCTCTATCAAAGAGCAAATCATTATTCATGGTTAACCTTGCTGCTTAGTCATCTAGCGTGCCGCTCTCCAAATGTCAGTCATAACAGAGCTTCTCTGAACTCAGAGTTAATGCAACGGTGCACCTTTCTGACTTCCCTCACAAAACAGCGTGGGCGATTTCACCGAGGGCAGGGGAATAATAAACACGGAGACACATCGTTCTGAATTAGTAAAAGCCCTGCTCACTGGAAACAAAGTAATCCCCCTCGCTGATGAAACTCACGTCAGACGCAGGCAGGATTCTCCTCTCGAGGTTGGAGGAAGCAGACGGGTTCACTGCACGTGGAGTGTACATCATACGCTCACTCCCTCTGAGTAGCAATAAAGATGCAAATTGAGTTTTCGCTTTACATTTCAGGAATGTTAAAGGTCGCCTCAAGGTATAATTGGCCACAGAGGTGGTATTTATGTTTGTTTGTTAATTCAACAGTAAACATTCACAAAAAGTACTGTATATTATCAATGTACAAAGGTGCACTGAGGTCATTTTCATCTATCGCTCCTGCGCAGCTAAAAAGCAACTTTTAAAATATAGTTGGTGGTAAAGTTATGAAGAACATTGTAACTTTTTTTTTTTCACAAAATCAGTTATACTTGAGCCCTTTAACACTTTTAATTTAGATTGTGGATTGTGGCACCACCATCATCACCATGCAAACCTATGACTCTCCCATATTTAATAGAGATATGACTGATCTGATCCAATATGGGTATCACTAGAGCCCAACATTAATGTAAAGCATTCATGATAATTCATTGGGTTTCAGACTGGCACTACTGAACACATCCCAATCTAAATTCCACAATGTCACAGGGTGCATTGGGAGCTGATAAGCACTTCTAACCTTGATTCAGCAATTCTAATGGAAGGGTCTAAGAGAAGGAAAACACATTCAAAGCTACTATTTTACTGTACAGATGGAGTGAAGAAATGTGCTAGACACCTCACTCACGGTGTAACAATAAATCAGCACAAAAATGACAATAAACCAACATAAACCATAACCAAAGACGACGGTCTGGACAAACACATTACAAACACTAACGAAAAGTAAAAAAGGGACCATCTCTCAGCCTATCAGCTACACATGTGAATGACTGTGGTAATAATAATGTGTCCATGGTAATAATCAAAAAAATATAATATCAAAAGAATTATCAAAATAAAAATCTCCTGTTTCTTCTTCCTGAGAACCATACAATTCACTGTAACTTTGCCTGAAAAAATGTAAACACAACTTTGTTTCATCTGATTTCAAATTGAATATTAATAACTTTACAAAAATAGCCACTCTTCACACAGATGGTCTTGTTAACTTACACAGGTCATATATTGTAGAGGCATCAATAATAAACTGAGACTGTTTATAACCAGTTAAAAAATCATTGTAGTAGCTTTAAAGGTACTATGTGAAGCCATTTACTTGTGTTAATCACTTTGTATTGTCAATGTGTGAACGGATTGTAACATAATTTAGAAAATGAGACCTTCTCTGACTTTTTTGATTACCTTTAACAGCCTGTGGATTTACCTCTATGTAAAGGAAAAATTTCTGAGAAATTCTAAAGGATGTGATATTCATCTGTGCCACTGAGTGCTTTGCATCTCTTCGGCTGCCCCACAGTGCTAACAGTTTGCAACACTAGCTGACATTAGATTAGATATGGAGTCTGCCAATGACAACAAACACCAGCACCCGCCATAACACAAGCCTAACTTTACTTACCTCACCTATCAACATGATGCCCGTCAATCACATTCAGTCTTGTGTATGTCACATCACTGTTTTGCCCGATGTACAGGAAGCTCGCTTGTAGCTACAGAGTGCAAGCAGACATAGGCACCAGTGTTATTAATAACAAGGATTTTCTGTAAATTCCACATAGTGCCCTTAAAAAGAAAGAAAATAACCACAATTTATTTGCAGAATAAATTCACTGAATGTTTTCCTTGCTGACGTGAGAGAGATGCATATTGTGTACTTTATACACACATTAGCTGATTTACAGAGATGTGTGTGCATGAAGGTGAACTCTGTCAAGACATGTTTATCTCCTCTGAGAGTGATGTGTGTACCACATGTGCTCCTTGTGTGCCACATACGTTTTCCACTTTGTGCAACCAGGAGCCTCTGGTTAATGGACAGGCCCTGTTTACTGCTGATCGTACTTTATTCACATTGCAGTGGCACACAGACCCATGGGTTCTGTTTCAGTTGTCAGAGCAACAGCGTGAGTGCTTCTGTTCCCATGTTGGTGGGTCCTTGAGTGATTTACAGGCGTCTGTGAGCGATGTGGGAATAAAAGAGAGATGGGGGAACAGAGTGAGACCACAATTGAAAACGTCATGTATGTTTTCCACACAGAAACACCTACCAATAGGACAATGGCTAAATCTCTTCTTTGTCCTATACAACAAACTGTGCATCACGGCCAAGATCTGAGTGAGACAGACAGATGTTGGTTAGTATATAGAGTCTCAGCTGGTTAAAGTCTGCATAAAATGAAAATCAAAGTGCTCTTTTCTTCCACATATTTATGTACTTCCTGTAAAAACAAGCAGCTGGGGAGGGACTTGTCTCAGTAGCCAATTGCACT
>JAJHUR010073016.1:0-38365 GCA_027495735.1 Lutjanus campechanus
AGCTAGCTACGTAGCTAGCTGCGTGTTTGAATGTGCACTAACTAACATAGTTAGCTGCAGTTAAACTTACCAGAAGGGTCATCCTCCGTATCACAATGACTCCTCTTGTCGGCAGTATCTTTTCGAGGTCCAGATTGGGTTTGTACTCTCCTTGGGGGTGAAAATGTTGGGGTCACTCCCTCCATTTTGCATGCGGGATCAGCAGGACGATCACACTGATCGTGTGGCTCAGCCGCTTGCTTAAACCGGAAGTGCCGGTATTACAGTCTGCCTTCAAAATAAAAGCTCGTGAAAAGCAAAGGAAGAGGAGGGAAAAAGATGACACTGCAAAACAAAATCAGAAAAACTTTGAAGCTAATTAAATTCCTTCAGGAAAAAAAACTCCTAATGAAAAGAATCAAATGTCGCATCTGTCACAAGAAGATGAAGATGACAAAGAAGAGGGACCACATCTATTCTTTGTTCCAGATCATTAGCCATAAATAAATGCATAATAGAAGATTTATTAGACTGCTATAAGGCACTGTTCTCGCTTTAGATCCGGTAGCTGCAAAAAGCATAGTTAACTGCTAACAAGCGCATAGTTAACTTGTAATAGATGAGCAATTAAGTATATATTAATGTTAATAAATCAAACAAAAAAGATTAATAAAGGCAGGACAAGGACAAAGTTGCATCAATATATGTATTTATAGTGTTATTATGAACAATTATAAGATGCTCATGAGGATTTTATTAATGTTCTTAAGCATCAACAAACAAGTTAACAAGTTTCTTATAAGTTATTATAAATCTGTTATAGTCTGTTATTAACATAATATAATGAGACTATTAATACATTATATAGTCTTATAAAGGCATACTAATGTTAATAAGCATCTTATACACACTTATAAGGGCCTTATTACCTATTAATAAATGCTTATTACAAGGACCTTAATATAAAGCGTTACCGTTATGGGCTTTTCTTCACCTGTATTTAACCAGTGAAGGTTGACTGAACACACTCCATTTAACAGTGGCTCATAGTCACACACAATAAAACTCACACAGACACTGGGAGTCTGAGTGTAACAGAGGTCTTTGACCTGACTGAACAGTTGGGACAATGTGTCATACTGTCTGACAGACAAGCGTTGTGTGATGAATTATTATAAATTCAGGCCTCTACAGCAACTTAACTAGTGTTATAGCTCAGCACAGACATGGACATTAACCTGCAAGCAGAGCAGGCTGCTGCTGCTAGCACTGCTAATGTTAGCCACACTATGTGACAAGCTGCCAGCTAATGTCAGCTTCGGGTAAATGATGTTGTTTGCCCCCAGGCACTGTAACCCTGTTCCATCTGAAAAGTTGAAGCATTAAGTGAGTTGTCACTTTATAAAGGATAATGTACAGTGTTCATAATGCACGGTGCAAAGTGGCACACATTTCAGCGGCATTTATAATACGATTTATTCATCAAAGAATGCGATTAACGGCTTCAAATGGCTCTTAATACAAACAGTATTTTTTAGGATGAGGTTTAACATTAGCAGTTAATAATTTGTGCTCAATTTTACCTGCTTTCAGAGTGTTTTCTGAAACAAGCCGACTAGTCTAAATTAAAATTCCATTTAATCGACAGGGAAATTAGTCACCAGGAACATCCCTAGTCAAGGTGTCCTGTCAACAGTTTTACAGATGTTTCTTTCATAATCATGGCTTATGGGAGAAAATGCTTCTTGGGCTGCAGGGGAATTTTTCCCTGCAATACCACACGTGACCACTGGGACAAATTGGAAGCACAAAGCAGTGCCGTGTCTACATTTTATTCCACGTCTATGGCCAGCATGCTAACATATTAGTGATGACAGCCTGATCACCAGTTTAGTGTGTTAGCATTTGTTATAAGCTGAGGTGGATGGAAACTTTATTATTTTTTAGAGGTATTTGTTATAAATGAAAATTTAAATTTTGAGTTGAGATATTTAGGTCTGGACCTAAATGGTCAATTTGCCAGTAGATCAAGATTGCATCCACAGAATTAATGTGGCTTAAAAAAGATGACTTTGGTGCTCCTTTGCCTTTGGAATATCTGTTAAATCATTTACTTATACCTCATATTTTCCTTTTTTTAGCTGCTTAAACAGTTCCCACAATATAATGTGAAAGTACTTGAGTTGCCACATTAAATATCGACCAGCTCAAAGTTACAGGAGCTTTACATGTCATTGTTAATGAAAGTTTAAAGTTTGAGTCAATGAATTACAATTATTTGTCTCCATTTGACTTTCATTGCTGGTGTTGCACATTGGTTTCATATGTTTAGATTAAACTGAAGAGGACTTCTCTTTAAATTAGTGTGGTTGAAATTGTTAACCAGCTGGCAAATTAATTGAATGATATAATATTACAGAACAATATTAGTAAATTATATAAACTAACATTTAAAAGCTCTCAAAACCGATTTGCAAATTAATTTACCTAGCCAGTTATCTTTTATTTTTTAAAGAAGAAATAATGAGGTGCATCTCTACTAAAAGTCCTTCATTTCAGTGCATGTTTTGTAGATTTTAAATGAATAGCTGTTCTACTTTACCACTTAAAGTCATTTGAGCAAAGTCACAGTCCTATAGTGAGTCTTTGTATAGTGTAGTTTTGTCCCATGTCTGCAGCTACAGAGCTTCCTTTCAGCACTTCACTTTTTGCCCCCCACAACAGTCAGTCAAGCACACTAACAGCACTGGGACATTGTTTGAACAGAGCCTAATAGTTACATAACACAACTTAACCTTGGCCTAATGCCCTGATATTGTCAGTAAGTCATCTGCAGCTAAGTGCATGCTGATAAACAGAGCATGGCCTGTGTCATTATATTATCATGGCTATTTTGGTTAAGATTTGCTTGCAGAAACTTATTTGATACGTGAACTCTTTGAACGATCACTCATGATTGTCTTTGCAGAGAAATTTAGAGTTGCTTTGTTTATGAATCTTAGTGGGCTCCTCTCCTCTTGGCTGAATGTAAGTGAGTTCTGGGGGGTCAGGAGACCAGCCAGCAGTGAGATATTAAAACAGACTGCATGCAGGGACTTGTAAGGAAAAGACATCATGGTGGATTATAAACACTTTCTTGGACCTTCAGAACTCACAGATGGCTACTAATGCAAAAACGCTCCTTTTATTTCCTTCCTTTCTCCTCTTCTCTGACATGTTGTCTGTCTTCATTTGGGAAGGCTAAGGATAGATCGCATAGAGGCAGACTGCAGTTAGCATCAAACATGTCAAAGAATGAGATGTTGGCAGATTAAACATGCTGTGATCTAACTGTCCTCTAAGACGTGTGCGTCTGTGTTTTCTCTGAAGTGGCTGCCTCCACCTTTTAAGTAAGAAACCTCTCTCTTTTTTTACCTTTTAGTATATGACAATAACAAAAAACGTTTAACCTTTTTATCTTCACCTTAGCATTCCTGTTCCTTTCTTTTGATCCATAATTTAACTGTAACCAAGTCAGTTTCTTTTATCCTGCAACACTTATATTTGTGTCTGCCTGATCAGTTGTGGTGGCTGGGTGCAAGTCATCAGCCAACATGTGATGCGATCTGAGGTTTTTGTTTTCTGAAAGGGGGCCAGAAAAAGTTTGGGAACAACTGGACTAAGTTGTTTTTGTTAAATGATAAAGGAGAAAAAGAGAGAATGATTTCTTACTGAAAACACTCAATGAGACAGTCTTTCCCAGCTATAGAAACTAGACTGCAGCAGGATGCAGAAAGGCAGAAAGAAAGACCCCACATGTAGTCTACTAATCCACTACTGTTGAACTAAGAGGCCTGACAAAGCCCACCTGACTTACAGGGAGAGACAGCCTGTCCCTGGGTGGGGATCTTTTCCTGAAAAGACAAACACATTATCATTCCCAGCGTGTTCAGAAAAGAAATGCTGAACATTTGTTGCATTTTTATCTATATCAACAAGTGAAAGAGGGATTACTGTTAACATTTTACTTTGTTTGGGACAGGCCACACAACAATCTGTTGAACATGTATTCTGATTGGCAACAGCATTTATCTCTGGTTAACCCTTTACAGCACAATCTGTGCTTAATTGTTTTTAGATTAAATAACTGCTGGTGTGGAGTGATAACACTACTAAGAGTAAGACAACTAAATTGTATTTTACGGCTAAAATACTTAAGCTTAAAAGGAAACTATGTTTTATTACGACCTGAGCTTGATTTGTGAAACTCCAGCCATCGATTGTATTGTTTATGACAGCAGTGTACTCACCACCGTAATGGCAAAGTTCCTTGTGTGTAGTGTTAATTAGCAAATGTTAGCATGCCAAACTAAGATGCTGAACATGGTTAACATTACACCTGCCCAACATCAACATGTCAGTGTTGTCTTTGTGATGTGAACATTAAGGTTAAAGCAGCACTGTGTCACAGCAGATCCTCACAGAGCTGCTAGTACGGCTGTAGACTTTGGTGCTGCTTTCACACATGCACATAGTAGACTAGTTCTGGTCTCCCATGAGGCTGTAGCTCTGTGTTTGCTGAGCTGAGCAAGTAATTTACATATTCTGCTTTGACCAGCAAAGTGTGTTTTCATGCTGTACAACACATAAGGAAGTTGCTCGTCTCTTGTTGGACAGTTTGTTTCCTGAGTACAGAGTAGATTACCATTTTTCTTAATATGGTATGTATTGTTGAATCTGTTTTGACACAACAAATGGTGCCTGATCTGGAAAGACTGATTAGCATTGCAGTACTGTACATGTATCTGTGCTGGACTCTCTCCTGGTTGCATTGCTCTCCCAGCTCCCAGAGTCTGTATGTGTGAACAGCCTGTTAGTCTTGTTAAATTTTATTGTGGTAGGACTCAGTTTTACCTCCAAATAAAATGGTTTAGATAATCAAAAACCTGTAAAACTGTCAGCTTGTTTACAGCCTGTCTGATCCCTCAAGTCTATTGCCACTTTGTTCCAGTCTCTAGCAATGTCTCTTAGTTCCCAGATCTCAGCAGTTACTTTCAGTAGTATACTGTCAATCAAAACCATTAGAAATGATGACCTGAACCACAAAATAAAACCCAAGTTTTATAAATAGTTTTCATTTAAAGAAAATGTGTTTTCCTTTTGTCGCTTGTGCAAGGAGCACAAACCCCAGTGTTAGTGCTGTATTGTGTTTAGCAGCTTCCAGGTGAATCTATAGATGTGTGACTGCAGGTTAACAGGCTCACTTGACCTTTCCTGGGTACATAAAGGATAATAAATAATGAAAGTTACTATAAATGGATCATTGGTGCTTGGCCAGTTATTGCTTCAGCTGCCTGATCACATTACAGACCAGCATTTGCTCCTGTGCTATCTGGCTGTAATTGAATCTGTGTAGGTGCCCTTTTTAATTTTAGATTTGCCAGGGGCTTATTGTAGGGACAGACTTGATCATTTGACTTTGTGATTACGTTGGTAACATTGAGTATACATTAATAGGGAGGAGACATAGCTGTTTCAGCTTTACCAGAATTAGTCTTCTTGCTAGTTATAATTTCGGTCTTCATACCTCTTTCAAGATTAAGATCAAGAGTAGTATCACAGTCTTCTTCAACCGTGCATGATTCAAACTGAACTTGTACACTGAAGTGTACAAGTCCCAGACCTCTTCATAATTTGCTTTACATAATGCTTATTAGAAATTTTTACTAATTGCCTGCATTTAAGCAGACTGCATGTCGCTGTTAGCTGCTGTGCTGCTGATGGATGGACTGTTCTGTTCAGTGATAAGTCACAGAGTCAGTTATAGAATCAACAACGATATTACGGACTAGCCATTAGTAAGCCACTAGTAAAAAGTATTCTGAGAAAAACTGTTCACAGCAAGGTGGTTCCTTATCACAAGTAACCAGGACATTATTTACAATGTTGTGAGTACCACAAATTAAATTCCAATAATCTCTATTGTTTCCGGTTGGCAGCAGAAATATCATAGAGAAATATTTCCAAACAAAACTATCTGCATGGCTTGATAATATTAGGGCTGAGTGGATATGTTGACCCTTTAAGCTTTTCTTCACCCTCATAATGTCTCTGGTAGGCACTGACAGTCACTGATTGTATAATTAGCTGCTTCCAGATGCTAATTTAATGCAGATTGTGGATACAGATTTGATGTATGTTAATGTGACACTGAAAATATGCAGATGAATTGAGGAAGGCAAAAAACACTGGACTGGATAGTCAGCTAATTACTTTTGACTGAAGAATCAAGCTTCTGTCAATCAGTTGCTCCTCTGTCCTTGTGCAGTGAGCTCATGTCTGCCTAAAATCTCAAACAATGTCAAACTCATCAGACAAGTTCAATGTGAAACAATGGCTGGATTTGCTAGATGGTGGACCTTGAAGGAATAGTTGTGATTATGCTGGACTTATTGATAGTCAGTAAATTAGGTGCAGTTGGTGGTGGTTGACACACCCCCAGTTTGGAGAAGCAGAAAGGCGGAAGCTAAGCAATGAACTGTTGTGGACAGGGTCAGCAATAAAACATATTTTAGCCACTTAAAAAAGGCTCACCTAAAATAATCAATATTGATTTAAGTGTACACTATATTTAGAATATTTTCACTGGCTACCCTTCTGTAAGACAGCCTTTTCTGACGGGAACCTGCTGTTATGTAAGCAAAATGTTGCTGTTTCCAAGTGAACTAAACTCCATAGGCAAAATCAGGCATTTTACTTCACAGAACACACGAGTTGCTGGTTTACCACAGCCTCGATCTGTTACTTTTGTTTGTCATTGTGTGACTTGGTGTGGCCGAGCTGTCCTATTAAGACACAGAAGTCATACAATAACACAAACAACCCAACTGATACAGGCTGTGGTAGACCAGCAACTCCAGTGTTCTACGAGGTAAAATGACTGATTTTGCCTATGGAGTTTGGCCGGTTTGGAAAGAGTGATATTTAGCTTGTATTACAGTGGTTTCCCATTGCCTGTCTGATGGCAAGGCAAGAATCTTAATTTCCAAGTCTATGATCATTGAGTTATCAGCAGCTGCTTTGTAGGTTGTCTTTAAGTTTTAGTTGCTGGCTCAAACTGAATATCTCACTGTATGGCTCCTATTAGGCTCTAGTCAGCTCATTAAAACACACCAGCACTCTTATCAAATGGAGCTTAATGTTCAGTCACTTGTGGTTGACCTGTTCACTTATGTTTGAGAAGAAAGCCTGCAATTAGCATCCATTAGCAGCTGTACAGTACCTGTTCAAACTACTGTAGCACAAAACCTGATGAGGCAGTTGATTGGTGTAGACTGCTATTTGAACACCAGAAAAGTCAAGCCGCTATAATTATAAGGCTGATTTACTGTATATTTTAGTTTACATCTCCTTACATCTCCATTTTCAAAAACTAGAATTAATTTGTAGTTATAATTATATTTCACTCTTTTTAATTTCAGGTTTGTTGACCTTGTTTGTTTTGTTGAAAAAGAAATTGAGATGCCATTTGAACAGAAAATACATGGTTTCTACCTGTTGTAATACTCCTATAGTGATCTTTGAAGACTGATGTAATGTTTTGGTGGTTTTGATGTTCCAACCTGCTCCTATGGTGAACATAAATTTTAAGCCAGAGTTTCTATATATTTATTCTGTGGCCTCACAGCAAATAGGGTCCTGTGGCTCAGTTGCTATGATTATATGATACATTGGTGACCTGTCTAGTTCTTTACACACCGCTCATCCAAAGGATGCTGGGAAACATCCAGTATCTTGCAACCCTGATCAAGGTAATCCTATATAGAAAATAGATGGTGTTGTATAAACAATTTCTAATCTTGTGCCAAAGTGGTCTGGCACAAGGCCACCACACTCTGTTTAGCTTTGCTGGGAAAAATCTTATGTCAGGAGTAGTTCAAAATCAATCCAACAGCAGAGAAAAAGGAGTCACTGGAGAAGGAGCAAGCTCTGGTACAAGGAGTTTTATTGATCTCTCTGGTGCAGGAAAAATCAACCAAACTCAAGACTATCCAGGATTAGACTAAAGAACAATGCAAAATTCTCCTCAATTTATACTCAAATTAGCTCAAATGAGTCCCCCCTAACCAGC
The DNA here is from genome assembly GCA_027495735.1 of Lutjanus campechanus. NCBI lineage: Eukaryota > Metazoa > Chordata > Actinopteri > Lutjaniformes > Lutjanidae > Lutjanus > Lutjanus campechanus. The sequence continues at coordinate 8,090 of JAJHUR010073016.1, forward strand.
AGGCTGAATTACGCACACCTTCTCTCATGAGGTTTGCCTTCCTGTATGCCTATTTCTCCCGATACTGCCTAATGGTTTAACTACTGCCAGGCGGTTTGGCTCTTATGCCTGGGGACATAAACAGGTGTTTTCCATCTCTGCCTTATGAAACCGAAGAGCCCAGGAAATAAACGCACTGAATGAATTTCTACCACTACAATGCATGGATACATAAACTGAAGGACTAAAAGAGAAACTATCACAAAGACAATCGTAGATGGAAGTGTGTGTGTGCACATGCGCGTGCATCTACAATTATCTGCTCCATAGCATTGATAGTCCTTAAATTGATTATCAAATTATGTTGGAGTAATTGAGTGAGAGAAAACCACAAAGATAAACATGCTGTGTGTGTGTGTGTGTGTGTGTGTGTGTGTGTGTCCTGATGATTCTCAGTAGATTCCCTGTATCCAAAGCTAAAGTGCTTCAGAGCACCTAATTAAACGAAGCTGTCATTTACAATAACAACACTCAAATTCTCTGCTACTGCAGTCCACCCGAGTCTGGTGGATATGCAGATTATAATTGGCCACTAATTAGGCTGCATGGTTTCAGTAGCAGAAGTTTCAGACTCTTGCAAATCTCCCAATACTCTGGGAGATCACTTTTTCATCAGTAGATTTGGTCTTCTGGAGATTTTATCTGGAACCAGGAAAAATTAAAAGGATCACCAAAGTCAATAGGATTGATCCTCTGGGGACCGTGAATGTCTGTATAAAACTTTGCGATCAGTCCAATAGTTATTGAGATATTTCTCTCTGGAGAGTTGGTGATCCGCCAGCAGACCAAAATTGCGATTCTTAGAACCACAGAATGACTAAAACATAAGGGGTTTGAATGGGAGTCTACAAGCCAAAAAAAAAAACCAAAAAAAAGAGTATGAACCTTTGTAGCATTTCTGCAGTGTTAACATCTTTATCTTTTTAAACTACCACAACTGCCAGTGATTAATGTCAGGTATACATTTAAATAATTACATCCTATAGGGCAACAAGATAAAGGCTTTTCAGTTTGCATCATGTCTGGCTCATAATGTTTAAAATATGTACAGTATTTAGTATACAAGTAAGCACTTCTGTCAAGTAGAATCATTCATAGTGTTGCAAAAGCTCCAGAGTTTTGGAAATTTTGCAGGATTTCAATATACCTTTTAAAAGTGAACCTATTTGTGGGGAAAATATACATAATAAAGCAATACTAGGTAATTTGATATGTTCTCGTTACGTTAAGTATACTCATTTAATTGAATTTTATGCACTGCATACAGCAGCATACTCTTCTATCACATGTACAGATAATTTCCTAGCTTGACATTAAATAGGAATTCAGTAAAATGACAACCCTCTGCATACACACTGCATTCTCCCACCACATGTGCAGCCAGCACTACTACCAACACTGTCTGAGATTACATGCTTTATATATACATGGAAGCCTGAGAGGAAGACTATTCTTTTTCTGGAGGGGGTTCTAGGGAATGTTTTTTAATTGATCAATAAAAGTCCAATGCAATGTTATTTAATCAACTAATTTGATCCAAGTTCAGCTCAACTAAATTGTCATTCAAGTCATTTCAGTTATAAGATTTTACAATTATGTGTGCTGTTTCTCTCCAGTTTACACTATCTGGTCACCTCTGTACACCTGTCTCTTTCTTTCTTGTCTTCCAATATATGCTGAAACCTCATGACTTTCTTTTGCCAGTGCTTCCTTTATAGATAATCTGTTTGTCATTTCGCAGCTGAATGATATATGTCAAAGTCCAATTGAGGAAATTATAATGCTTTGGTGACTGTTTAATTCTTTTAGTCACATATAAAACTTCTAAAATTGAATTGAATGCAGACAACTGCTTATTTCCTTTCATGTTCAATCTGATGACTAACTCATCAAAACTGCTTCTCATTGTGTTTCCAGTTGATAGGCGGCTTCATCCTGGCCATTGGCATCTATGCTGAGGTGGAGAGACAACGCTACAAGACACTGGAGGGGGTGTTTTTGGCCCCGGCTATAATTCTGATCCTCCTGGGAATCATCATGTTTATTGTTTCATTCATTGGAGTCTTGGCTTCACTGAGGGACAATCTAACCTTACTGAAAGTGGTGAGTAGTGTCTAAGAGCCAAGTAATTTATCTTTTTTAACAGCAAAGTGGTTGCTTGGATGCTTAGGATGTGTCTGTTAAGTTATTCTTTGTTTTTTATAATGACACACTTTGAGAAGAAAGCATGTTTTTACTGTGTGCTTTCTAATTTACAAAGCAGCATTAGTGATGAACCAATGTGTTCATATTTACATCCATTTGTATCAATAAATTCCTCATAAAACTCTCTAAAAAGGATAAACATATAGTTGTACTATAACAGTCCAAAACTGTGTGTCTCAGAATGAATGAGTCAGTATTCATGGCCACTTCTTCAGATGTTGCCTCAGTATTTCAACTTTATTCTCAACATTTTGACTTTATTGTACAGCTGTCCATATTTACAGCAGCAGTGTATAAGTGAATTGTTCCAAATCGCAAAAAATACTAAATCTTACATAATGTTGCTGTAAATACATAAAAATCATTCATGTTAAGGTTCTAGAGCATGTGCTTCCCTTTCACCCTTTCACGACTTGAGCTGCGACAACTAATTAAAATTATTAATTGATTATTAAATTAATCGCCAACTGATTTCAATTTAAATTTCAATTTTTATTTATTTGAAGGGACAGTGCAAGTTGATGAACGTCATTACAGAGTGTAGAGACGTAAACAAGCCAGATTGTAGCCATAGGCTAATTTCCATCTGTTGTCCCCTGGCAGATGTTCCCTGAATTACAAAATACAAAACACATTTAAAAAGAAACACATATCACATTAACGGGAGAACAATACAATTATATTAGGTACTACACCTGACAAATTTAATAATTAATAATTTAATAATCCATTGATTTATTTGAGTATTTTATTGAGAAAAACTGTCTGATTCGGTCTGTTATCTGATTCCAGTTTCTTAAATGTGAATATTTCCTGGTGTCTTTACTCCTTTATGACAGTAAACTGAAAATCTTTGGGTTGTGGTCAAAATGAAACATTTGAGGACATCATCTTGGGCTATGGGAAACACTGGTCAACATTTTTCACCATATTTGGACATTTGTTAGACCATAAAACAAAATTGATCAGTCGAGAAAATAATCAACAGATTAATCAACAATGAAAATAAATGTTAGTTGCAGCCATAATTAAGACAGACAGTAATACAAATGCAGGACTAAACGACTGCAGTCGTCACTAAATGCGGAAAAACAAGCGACCCCTAAAGACCTCAAAATGAAGCACATCCCAGGATGAAGAATATTTGGATATGTGATATACCTGCAACACTTATAGTGCAGTATATTTAAGTATCTTACATATACAGCATATTAGGAAAACATCATTGCGTGAGTTGTTGGCTAGAAGAACATTATACACATCCTAACTGGGCCTCTATGTAAAGACATGCAAATGCACAGATAAAGCTTCAAGGCATGGGTGAAAACTGTGCCCTTATTATATCTAAGATACAATGAGGGCAGACCTTTATAACTTTGACTCGCAGAAAACATGATCATAAAGATAGATGCATTAAATTTTGAAGTGTATCATGTGTCTCTTCTTCTCTGTCTTTTGTCTATTTGCTAACAGTTCATGTACACCCTGACTGTGTGTCTGATCCTGGAGCTGCTGGGAGGAATATTGGCGCTGGTGTTCCGCAACCAGGTGAGTCGTCCGAGGTGTTGATCATCAGTAACCTGACAGATAGAAACTCTCCCACCTCAGCAGGAGGGCAGTTAGAGCATTGTGAAGTGAAGTTTTCCCTCCTGCAGTGAGAGAACAAGATAACCATCAAGCTTTATAGAGCAGTAAACTAATATTTACATGCTTTTTATCCCAAGGAAATGATACAAAACACACTAACCAAGAAAAATGTACAAAAACAGAGTGATTTTATTTAGTTTGGTCTCAGAATCACCGGCATGCACCAAACACTGCATGTCCCTTCTGCAAGGTATTATGAAGGATGGTGGCATTATAAATGAAGGAACCATGATCATCACACTACACTACAAAAGCAACAGGACTTAGTGTGGTAGAGAAAATTTTAAAGAAAATGAATGTCATTATTCTAGTTTTTCAAATAGACAGTAATCAGATTATATAATTCATCCAAATAATGAACTTAACCAAGTTATTAAACTGTTACAGGAGAATATCTTCCATTCAATGGAGATTTCACTGACACCACATTGAAACCCTATTTGCATATATTTCTAATCAGGAAATGCACAGAGACTATATAATCAGAACTGATCTGCTCAAAGAGCAGATGAGAGTATTATTTTTATATCAGTATGTTGATGAAGCGTTCTGCTTCTCTGACCCGTCTTTGTAGCTTTCTTCTCTTTGTCACTTCTGATATCTCTCTCTTTATCCTTCTCTCACATCCTCTCTTTGTTTCTCTTATTGTCTTGCCTACTATCTCTGTCGATCTCATTTCCCTCCCTGCAATAAAATCCTGTAATGTTCCTTTGCATACTAACACAGCGTGCTCTGTTGTTTTTATGTAGTCATGATGAGACAAGTGGCTTCCTCCCAAACAGGTTGTGATGATGAGCCATACTTTGTGGGGGGAAAATGAATGGGAGGAAGAAAGGAAAGAGTTAAACATGACCTAGAGACCCTAAATAATTAGCTGACATGCAAAGACTAGAGGTTAACAGTTGATGAGGCGATTTCATTGCTGGAAGTAACTGAAACATGAGTGTGGTTAACAGACCAGGCGTCTCGACCACCTGCCAGTGGATCCTGATAAGACAACTCAACTTTAATATTCTCATTTGCTGTTTTATTGGCACCATAGTGCACTCAGCTGCTTTAAAGCTACTAATGTGAATCAAACAACTTGAAGCCTTTTACTGGTAAACAGCTACATTTTTAGGGTTAAGTGGGTAAGTGACAGGGTTAATTTTGTTTGTCATAGAAGATATCAAAATATGGACATTTTTCTGTGCTTTAATGTCTCTGTGCCAGCAACAGCCTTGGCCAGCGGCACCATGTTTTTGGGCTCTCCATCCCATCCTCATGACTGCCATATCTCAAGAACGCCTTGAGGGAATTTCTTCAAACTTTCAAACAAATGTCCACTTGGACTCAAGGATGAACTGATTAGGTTTTAGTGGTCGAAGGTCACTGTGACATCAAGTCCATCCCAGCTGTGTGAATGTGACGTCTAAAGAACACCTGGAAGGATTTTCTTAAAATTTGGACAAACATCTGCATGGACTCATGGATGAACCGATTAGAATTTGGTGTTTAAAGGTCAAAGGTCAAGGTTACTGTGACCTCACAAATGTCAAATAGGATGAAATGACGAAGTGATCATATTTTATATCCAAAAAGGTCAAAGGTCAACTTCATAGTGACAGTGATGTTCAGCTCACTACTCCTCTGTAAAAATGAAGACAGCATGTTTCTCCCTGGAAATTATTCACTGGAATCAAACATGTCATTATAGTGATAACTTCCATTTTGCCAAAAAAATACACTTAATACCATTTATTAAATTCCTTCAAAGTTTTCACTATATGTAAATTGTGAGTCTGGACAGACATGGTTGTCAACCTGTCAACTGCAACTTGACTGGACATTTTTCTGTGCTTTTTGCATCCACAGGTGGTAATTCTAGGTTGTTTTTTTTTATTAGAGGATCAGTTCTAAATATTGTAAGAGAGAAGTGGTTGAACAGAAGCCACAGTCAGAAGAAGCTCACATGCATATGACACACAAGGTATCAATTCAAACCCTGGACAAATTCAACACATGAAAAGAGTCACGAAAAAAATTAATTTAAAAACTTTTCCCCAAAATTTAGTGAAGACCCTCTCACAATTTAACTTCAATACACACATTAGTGATACAGACTTGAACTTACAGTCATATAATTTTGTGACCAAAATTGTCTTTTTAAAAAAAATTTTTTTTTTTTACAGTATACATATATTTACAGTACAGTATTTTACATGTATTTACTATCACTTACACTAAACATTAAGCACATGACAGATACTAACTGTGAGACAACTGTGGTAAGAAACAAAAGGAGGTCAGTATATTGTAGGCACAGACATAACAGTTTTTTTCCCCCATCTTGTCTGTGAAGGTTCTCAGTCATCCATGTTCCCCCATCTCATTTACATGAAGATCACGTTATAATGGAAGATGCATTGAGGCATTAAAGTGCCTCATATTTTGTCAGATGAAAACTGTAAAGTAAACATTTTAGGAACTTGCTTCATTCAGATAATCAAACATATCCTAAGAAGTGAGGAAGTTTTCATGTAATAAATTCCTTTTGGAGGATCACTGCTAATGTGGTCATGCGACCATGATTTATGATTACGGAGCCAAATTGGTGTGATTATGATGGTCTACTGCTGAGATATTCTTCTCATCGGTTTTCAATTATGAATATCTTAATGTGGCTCTGTGGGAAACAGTATCAGTCTGTCTTTTCATTTCTTTTTAATGCTTTCAATCACCTCATTTACATGACATATTCAACATATTAATGGCCTCTCTTAGAATAGCATTTTCAGTAATATCATGTAATACATTTGAATGTGTATGTCTGTTTTTGAAAAGAAAAGCTAAATTATCAACAATGTGACTGCATACTTCAGGGTGTTAATAGCAGTTTTATTTAAAATACGTTAATGACCTGACTTCTAATATGTCATTCTTATTTTACTGTTGTCTCATTTACATCGCGATTATAAAGACAAAGCAGTGCCTGAGGAAATGTGTTCATTGTAATAAGATTTCAGTGTCTTGCATGTATAAGTAGATTTTTATAAAGATGGATTCTTCTTTTCAGGGACTCATTTCTAGAAACACCATGTTTAAGATGTGAGTTTATAGTGAGTTCTTTTTAATAATGGTTTGTCTCATAGGGAATCGTCTCAGTAGACTCACTCCAAGTATGTAAATCTGCTCATTGTAATGTGGTTTAAACGTGACTAACGCGCCCCTATAGATTTCACTGTGAGGACCTGATATGTTCTGGGTATGAAGAAAAGAAATTAAATGAAAAGCTCAGCCCCTTTAATCTTTGACTGTCTTGAAGGAAGCAGTCTCAATTCTTTATCCATGGTTAAAAGAGAGAAATGATGAAACATCGACAGGCCTGAATCAGTTAAAAAGCCCCGTGCTTTGTTGGCACCATCTCTAATGAACTGTAAATAGACTAATGTGCCACAAAGAAAGAGTGGAATGAAGTGAAATTATCAGAATAAATGAGTAGTTCCCTCAATGAAAACATTCAGTGAAAAGCTCTCCATGAATGTACTTAGCTGAGTTCTAAGTTGTAAATATTTATTCTCCGTCTTTGGATGGACCAATACATTAACCTAATGTGACCCTGCTGCACCAGATTGTGACTGACAGATGTGAGCTGTCAAACTGTCATATTTTAATATTCCAGTTCAGTGGATCAGTCACCTTGACTAATCAGAGCATCTCCGCTCCAGAGCTGCCTGTCTGACATGTTGACTGTAGATCAACTGTGTCTTGGAAACAAAACAAATGTGGTAACTTGACTTCCTCCATCCCATTAACACAAACACACTTGTTTTATTTTCTCCGTCTTACAGACGGTGGAGTTGCTGAACAAGAACATCCGAAGAGGCATAACGAACTACTATGATGACTTAGACTTCAAAAACATCATGGACTTTGTACAGAGGAAGGTAAGGTTATTCCACTGAACATTCCTGTTCATAAAAGTTTGTATTAGCTTTTCAAATAAAACCCTGATTCCTTGGCATTTTCTTACTGAAATATGCAGAAATATCCCTTAGAAAGACGTCATCTGAATGGCAGCATATGTTGCACCAAAACCTGTATGTACTTTTCAGCATTAATGGGGCCTTCATGGATGTGACAGTTACCCACGATGCCATGGGCACTAACACACCCCCATAATATCACAGATGCTGCCTTTTGATCTTTGCGCTGGTCCCAGAGAATATGATGTCCATGATTTCCAAAAACAATTTGAAATGTGAACTCGTCAGACCACAGCTCACTTTTCACTTTCTGTCAGTCTGTCTCAGATGAGCCTTGGCTCAGAGAAGTCGGTTGCCTTTCTGTATATTGTTAATCAGTGGCATTTTAACTTGCATTTGTAGATGCAGTGACAAACCGTGCTTGCTGACAACAGTTTACTAAATTGTTCTCAAACCCGTGTAGTAATATCATTTATACAATACTGTGTGTTTTTAATGCAGTTTTTAATGCAGTGCTCTCTGAGGGATCAGAGGTCACAAGCTTTCAATGTTGTTTTTTCAGCCTTGCCCCTTATGTGCAGAGATTTCTGCAGATTCTCTGAATCTTATCATGATATACTGAATTGTAGATGGTGAAAACTCCTTGAAACTGTGTGTTGAGAAACATTCTTCTTTAACTGTTGGACCATTTGGCCATGGTATTTTTCACAAAGCGATGAACCTCATCCCATCCTTGCTTGTGGATGACTGAGCCTGTCGTGAATGGTGCTTTCATACCCAATCATGACACTGTTGCCTGTTACCTAACCTGTTTACCTGTGGAATGGCTCCAAACAGGTGTTTTTGCCTCTGTCCCAACTTGTTTGAAATATGTTGCTGTGTATTAAATTCAGAATGAGCATACAATCACAAAAATCATTAAATTTGATTTGGTAAAACAGTAAATATATTGTCTTTGTACTGTTTTCAATTGTGTGTATGTTAAACACCCCCTACTGGAAGTGATCACATTCTGTTTTGTTTTACCCAGCATCCCAACTCTTTTGGAATCAGGGTTGTATTTTAATGCATTGTAATACACAACAAACCTGCAAATATGAGTCAGGATTTGTTGGGGGAACCAGCACCATTGGTGAACTTGGATTATCACAGCAAGTCGTATCCAAAATAATCAGAGAACTGTGCAGAGCCATCACTGTGCACCTGCTCCCAGAATGCATCATGCTGCCACACACACAGCCTAAAGCTGAAGATCTCATTACCAACTTTTATCAAGCACATGGGGTTGCAGTATCTGGGGACAGCAGACTGATCACACATTGACATTAAGAAGCATCCTGCAACAAACTCCACTGATTAACAGAAGAGAAAAGACAAATGATCCGTCAGTGTGCAGGCTACATCATGCCACACACTATTAATTAAGAAGTGTGCAGAGTGAGCAGTATTAGAAGAGCAGGACTGTGGCTTGATTGAATGATAATTTGGATGCTTGAAGGCCCCAGAAGTACTTACTTGGCCGATTGTGTGGGAGGTAATTTGGTGGTTTAGCAAATGGAGGTTGAAGCACCTGCCTCAGTCCCTTCACTATATAACTGAACGGCTTTTGAATACTCCAATCTGAAAGTCTGAACTTCCACGCTGTATGACAGACTTATCAGGCTTTTTTTTTTCCCCCACAAGTTTAGCAATCCAATCTGCAACTTTACTGTTCTGGTTCTCAGTGTTCTCAGCAGGCAGCTGTTTTCTGTGAAAAAGCTCTAAAACCCCATTGAGCCTGCTCAGCACCAAACAACAGATAGACACAACTGACAATAGCTGATGAACATAAGGTTGTCAAAAGTACTGAAGTATCAATACCTTTTTTCAAAGCCACATTGGAAACAATACAATATTATCATTTAATAGTGCTCATTCAGGAACTCTGTTTAGTTCAGTACTTACTGTCCTGCCTGAAATTTTGTTATTTTGTTGTTATTTTTATTTTATTTTTATTTTTAAAGACAAAATTATTATTATTATTATTATTATTTTTTTTTTTAAATACTAGCATTGCACTGAAGTCTAAAATTCTGGTGTCCTGGCCACTCTAGAACATAGCAGAGCATTTGGAACCTGAAGAGCCAGAGATTTCCCTCAGAAGTTGGTGGATACCAAAACAGAGCTAAAAGTACAGTATAACTCCAATCAATTATAACACTGATGTTACTCTTTATCAGCCATGTGTGTCAATTTAAAACTTTAAATGGACAGTTAACAAGTTCTTCATACAAGGTGATAATGCAACAGTGACATGTTCAAATCTTGTTTCTACTGCCTCCAAGCAGCCAAATGAATGTCTCTGTCTCTGAGACTTTGTCATCTGTGTCAATTCTTTAATTGCTGCCAGGAATAGTTGTTGCTAGAGAAATGTGAAGAAATGCTGCTGGTGCAGTTCAAAGTTTAGGTCAAAAAATGACTTTCCAATATTTATTTTGGCATGCCATCCAGTCAACATTCTCACCAGCTTTGGTAAACTTCTAGTTTATAGCCCTCAAAGGCACTTTCACTTCATTATCACTCCAAACAAAAGAATGCCAGCCCTCTTTGGCAGCAGATTCCTAATGTTTGTCTTGTGATCTTAACTTGCCAGCAGGATCTTAACGGGCTTGTGCTCTGATCTGCTTGATAACAACAACGGTGCCTCAGTAATGGTAATAAGCCATTTGGCAGCAGCAGCATGAAGCTTCCTCTACAGTATTTTTATTTTACAGTATTCTATTTTTTCTGTCACGGTTTAAAGCTGCTGGTTGGCTCAAATGCCCTGCTGTGGGAGAGATTAAAGTGTTTTCGTGGAGGATGAAAAACAATCAGAATTGAGGCTGTTTCCACGACAGGGTTACAAATTTTCTGCATTTTCCTTAACAGATATAGTTGAAAATGTTAAAAATGGATAATAATCAATAATTAATAAGATTCAAAGAGCACATCTTTTTCTCAGTTTCAGTTTTATTTAAACAATTCTAGCATCATATTAGTTATGTGAAACATTAATTCATGAAGCACAAAAACTTTCAAGGACAGAATAATAAAACAATAAGGCTCTTGGTCAAAACAGCTCTTGTCCTAATGTGCTTATTTACTAAATGGCTCCGCCAAACAAAGTATTGACACATGGGGCACAATTACTGACAATTCTAGATTAACCAGGCAGAGAGAAAACCTGTGAGCTCTGGAGAAATGCAACACAAAACATTCGTTATTGGTTAATGAATTTTTAATTGGTAAAATTATTAACAGTGATTAATTGATTAATAATGAATTATTAAAGCCCCATTCCACACGTAAATGGGCTTTGAGGATTTCTCTGCATTTGTGAGAATGATTGCCTGAATGAGTCATGGTCCTGTGTTTGTGTTGAGTCAATAGTGGCACATCTCGTTTTAGTAGTAACTGAAACATGGAAACTTTTGTTGTGGGTTGGTGACTGCATGGGAGTAGTCAGAGTGTGTTACCACATGTACTGTGAAGTGGTATCACTGTTACACTGTGTTGTGTCAGTTGTTGACATCTTGAGATCATGTAAAGTAGAGTATTTGGACACCAGTAGCATAATGGAGCAATGGTTTTACAAGGACGCCAATGGCACAATTCACATCCTTGTTGCGTGTTTGGTTTGTTAGACCACTGGGCTACACATAATATATTTTGGTGAGTCACAAATGTTAGTAAATGTAAACATATCTTATGCTTATTTTCAAGAAAATCCCACAGGACATCTTTAATATTGTTGCCTGAATCATAATCTGTGTGGTTTGAGCCACACTTGAATGTATGATGTCACCCGGACTTTGCAAAATTGTCATATCATATGATACTGACAGGCAGTCGAAGTATATAGTGAGAATTACAGCAGCAGAGGATGATTGTCATGACTGGTCTTTAGGTTTGAAAACATGTTCATACTTGTTGACCTGAAAAGTTGCTCAGTGTGAGACCAGCATTGAAGCCGGGATAGGGAGTTTATTTTTTTGCATCACTGGGCAAGTGTTTCATAATAATCTTTAAGCATAATAGAAAATTAAACTTCTGCACTCCCTCTGCTTTCAGGCTTTAGAATATCTAGCCCGTGATGGGAGAGTTTAGCCAATCACAGAACGGAAAGATAGTTGATTGTTGAGTCTCATTCCTGAAAGTTAAGTATATATGGGAATGAGAGTTGCTATCACTAGTCCCCCGCAGTGTCACTCACTGACTGAACTCAGCATCGACTTCACTTCACGGTAAACAAGTAGACACCGAAAACAAAATACTTAAGAAATGATGATGGTTATCATCCATCATCCATCACGGCCTCAACAGAAACATCCCCTTCATGACAGGTTTTCATGTGATTGTCAATTTGTCCTTTCATAAATTGATAACCTGACAAACACTGCCACATGCAGTGATTGACCAGGTGTGTTGAAGTTTGTTGAACTTCTCTCTGGAGCTCTCTTTTTACCTGTAAGCTTTTTGTTCCAGGTGTAAAATTGTGTAACACTTAATTACATCAGGTGTGCAACAACACAGAAGGGGTAAAATCTCATCCTGGAGCCACAAATCCATGGATTACTGGCAGGTAATATCATATCCTGCATCAAGTTAATTTGAAGCTGGCCTTTCTATGTGCTGTGCCTTCAGTATTCTAATGGAAATGTGGCATTTATTCCACCAGAAGAGGCTGGCTGTGTCTTCAACGCTGGGGAAGACAGTGGGGCTTTTTGTCTTCACAATTACATTGCATGTTAATGACAAAAGTAATCATAACATTGGCCACTGTTGTGCAAGAAGCTGCGATTTTTCATTTCCTTCATCAGAGGAAATCAAAGCATCGCCACACACCTGCCCACATATGCACGGCAGAGCAGTCACAGCGTTCAGCTTTGTCACAGGCATTGCATTGGGATTTTGTGGTTTACATCAAAAAGTCTTGCAGCAGTGCGAACAACAAAGCCATTCAGTCAGCATGGACAGACACTGACTTCATTTCCTCAATGCTGTGTGGTTGTTTGACACAAAGTGACCATGCATATTTATAAGTTAATTTTGTATTCATCACAACAGGCATTGGTGGCATTTAGGCAAAACAAGGCAGAGCAATTGTATTTCCATAGTACATTTTATTAGATGTAAAGCCAGTGTGCATGACATTAAGGTGCATACAGCAGCAAGTAGTATGTGTATATGAAAATGTGATAAATAATGTATGAGAAAATGCAGTAACAGCAAACAGAAAAATATACACGAAAGAATAACACCAAAGCACATTAATCACACACACACACACACACACACACACATACACACACACACACACAGTAATTTGACAATAGGGAGCTTGTTATCAGGTAGTTTGTTCTTTTGAGAGCAGGACCACCATAACTAAAGATAACTTCATCACATCTGAATCTTATTCTCGTTGCTGTTACAGAACTGCTGTATGATGAGCCAAATTATTAAAGGGTAACCTTTTCAACCTGAGGCCTATTTTCCCATGTTTTTGTGTCTTGTGACAAATGGGGACAACAATTTTTGAAGCTGGTCCAGCTTTGGGAGAGACCACTGCAGCTGTCAGCTGTGGCAGGCTGCAATGTAATCCTTATGGGCAACTGTGAACCATCAAAGAAAGTCCACTAAAAGTGCTTGTTTTTGCCACTGCCAGCCTCAATTATTATACAACCAGAAACTGCTGTTTTATTGCTCTCTTCAAAGCCATGCCAAACACACAGAAACAATAATTTTATCACCGTAAACCACTTAATCCAAACTCAACAAAAATAATGTAAAACTCACCAAAAGCGTCTTGGCTCATCACAATCAATCACCAACTCTGGTTTGGCCAAAATTAACCCTTAATTCACCTTGTTAGATGTGGAATTTATCAGGAAAGTACCGAAAGGGAGATTTGACATCATGCACAGCCCGAATATTTTCACAGCTAACACATAAACCCTGGTTATCCCCATTAACCACTTATTGGAAACATGGGAAAATTGGATCATGTTGAAAAATACCAAAGTTGCCCTTTGAGTGGCTTATGCACAGATAGAGTTCAGAAACATTAATTTGTTTAGCAATATAATGTCTCTCAATCTCTCATTATTAGTGGATTTTTTTCTGGGTATTCAGCTTGTGTAGAGTCCTAAAACTGTAACAGTCTGGAACAAATGCTTCGCCTCTTTGGTAACAGTCAAACAAACATTTAATCTCTGTGGCCACTTAAGTAATGTGAGTCATAGAGGAAAAACTGCTTCTTTCATAAGTCATGTTTAACTACTTGACTGACACACAAGTATCAAACAAGAATTGGTGTGACTGTGTAACCTGAGGTACTGTGTGTAACTGTAGATAAACACACTCACAATAAACACAAACTAACAAAACGAACATATTCTTAATGCAGTGTTATTAAAGTTAGTTTTAAATGGATGGGTTAATGTTGCCCTGCAGAAGAATTAATCATTCACTGCACTTGTCTGTTATTGACACCTCAAGAAGTCCTGATTGATCAGTTTGGTCTACTAAGTATGTTCATCCATCAGGAGGTTGGCTTAACATTGGTGGGAACAGTCCATCAATCAGGTGGAACAATAGATTGTTTGGTCAGGTTGTATTACAGTAGATCCTCTATTGCTGCTCCTTTTCTCTTGACAAGAGCTTGTTTTTGCTAAAATTATAGACCATTATCCTCCAGCGGTGCATCACTGAAAGATGAAGCTGATACTTATGTTGTGGCAGTGGTAGCCTCCCAATGTTTTGATTGCACACTGGTTGTTTTGTCCATAGTGTCCTTTACAAAACAGAAGATTGATTTTGCCATGAAGGATCTCTAACACTCGAAGCTATAAACAAAAAGCTATGTGTGGGCTTACCTGTCTTAAGGGCTTTCATCCAACATAAAACATTATTTGTAAGGGAGCTTATTTTTTATGACATTTCTACTTTAATAGTTTTCTGTGAAAGAAACATGCAGTGCATTTTGAACTGCATTGATAGACTTAGTGTGCCTCACTACTTTATGTCTGAAGATAATAGTAAAGGTAACTAAATTATCAGCATGATATAAAACTTCTTTTAGTAGATTACTCCTAATATATATATATATATATAGCAATATAACTCAAGTTGTACATTAGCATACTTATTAAAAGTGCTCTATTTTGGAATACATTACTAATTTTGCTGAAATGTATTCTCCAAAAATGTGTTAAAAGGCATGTAAAAGTTTAATTTAAGCACTAATTTTAAAAGTGATTTTTTAATAGTGTATTTTTATTTTTAATTACAGAATTAAATTACAGAAACTATAGTTGAATTTGCATTTAAAGATACTGTAGTGTTCTGTGTTTGTCACAACACAGAAACATGTTATTAACCATGCAGCCAAATATGAATGATTAAAAAAATCTCTTAGAATATAAAAATAAGGTCTCAAAATCATGAAAAAATTTGCAGTTTTCTCTGCTCTGAAATGCTGGGGGCGTGTCTGCTCTGCTGTCTCAGTGTCAAACACCACTACTGCCTGAAAACGCCCTGAGACATGGACGCCCAGTCTAGGACCTTTATTGGACATGTCCAGACATGTCTGAGCCACAAGAGGCAGAAGACGGTGATAGGATGGTGTTTGCTCATGGGGCTTATACAGTGTGAGACCATAGCTCCGACACGTCACAGGGCCATTTTGCAGGTCCACCCAAAATATCATTAACAAAAATCGTGAACAATAATTGAACAGTCTAACTCCACAGTTCAGTACTACATAGTTCTCAGTCTTTCTATATATTTTCAGCGACTATGTACCAACATCTATAGTGTGTTTTGAATAAAATTCCTTTTTCCTTTACACAGACTTGAACCAAAGTGATTTAAAAGAGCACACATTTTAAATAATCTTTAGTTGTGCTTAAGTGTATTTTATTGCTACTATGTACCTGTACTAATGTAAACTTAAGTTTTAGCCCTTCATTTTAATGGTACATTTTTAATTCATTTATTGTTCAGTGTGAACCAGATTCAGAAGTCACATCCTTCTGCAGCAGTACAGATACTGCAATCTTAAACCTGTGAGTATTAGAGATAGTGTCAGGGGGAATTCAGCTGTAGATAAAAATGTCTGCAGGGATAGATGGAATGTGTTCAGATGTATGGAGAAATAGAGGAAAGTCTGTATGTTGCAGGTATTTTCTGCTGAGAGAAACATTGTCCTCTGTCCACCAAATGGCTCTTTTATAACGTACCAACACCACTTTTTTGCTCTAAACTAATACCATTAAAAACTTTTGAAGTAAATCTATCTTTTGTACAGTGTTGACATTTTAATAGTGTCTGTTGCTTAAAACACTCCGTGCTATAAAATGCCACATCCTGCTCTTTAAAGATATTTGTAACCAGAACCTGTAATTACCTGCTTTCTGCCTACAATTGATCAACTGATGTTGCAGTGACAATAGTTGTCCGTAGGGTTAAGATCCATTTCTTTTCGGCTGTTCATTATTCCTTTGCTTCCTCTGTGGCTGGCTCTCTAATTGCTATGGGATAGCACATGATAGGGGCACAACATTTGGCCGGATGATGGATAATAGTTTTTAAATACTTCATGGAAAATACAACCTCAGTTGGCCCGATGGCAGTAAGGGTACATATATTGTTTAAAACATCACAGGGAGGTCAGTGCAAATAACAGGAACAAATAAATAGTGTTTATATATATATATATATATGTGTATATATATATATATATATATATATATATATATATATATATATATATATATATATATATATATGATTAGAGTAGAGACTGAGTTAAACCAGTCATTGCTCAAACTCATGATAAATTGATACTAACTCAAAGCTCACAGTGGTTCAATATTTGGTGGAAACCTTATTGGCTGTGAATGTTAAATTTCATGCAAGTTCATCAGTACTGGGCAGATCTAGACCTCTTTGAAAGCTGAAGCAGCTGCTGCAAAGTTAATACTTTTCACAGAGGACAAGTTTGTGCATGTTAAGTGTTAACTGAAAAAAGAAGAGCACAGTTCAGTGCAGACTTCATCAGGGGTTCACTCCTGATTATAGGATTGAATCCCATAACTGATCATCATAAAAAGTCCCCAGCTTTGTCAACATTATTGTTAAGTTAGACAGTTCCAATCATGGCAGTGGTCAATAATATAAGTAACTGCATTAATAAAGAACGTACTGATCAGTTACTGGCTCTGTTGTTGCATAAGCAATGGGAGACCATATTAACTAAAAAGAAACTTAACAGTTATGAGCAGATTCCATCAGTGGATAAATGGCTCATTAGACTGATTAAAGTGGTCAGTAATCCCCAAAAATGAGGAGAGTGAAAATGTCTGAACAGGTCGATACTGGTAACTTAAAGACAGATTGTATAAACTCTGCCCTTTTTAGTTTAGACACTATAACTTGAATGTAAAAAATTTGCTTTGGTTTATTTTGGTCAGAGTGTATTTTAAAGGTCCAATGTGTACGATATATGGGGATTTATTGCCAGAATATGGCAGAAATAGAATATAATTCATAAGTATGTTTTCATTAGTGTATATTCACCTGAAAAATAAGAACTGTTGTGTTTTGGTTGACTTAGAATGTGTCCTTAATATCTACATATATACAATACATGTAGCATGTACATATCTACAGGGAGCAGGGCCAGCATGTTTCTACAGTAGCCCATAATGGAGAAACCAGAAACCGGCTCTGAAGAAAGCCTGTCATGTTTTTAGTTTGTTAGTCTTTAGGGTTTTTTAGCCACCATAGGTTCTCCTTCAGGATCGGAAGGGGAGGGTGAGGAGAGTTGGTTGCTACCACTAAGTCCTACACACTGGTCCTTTAAAGACTGGTCTACACTAAATCATGCAAGAAATGTTGTGATATTTGGTCGTAGCTTCAGAACGATGGTCCTACATTGCATTGTGAGAGAGACTCAAAGATGGCCATTCTCACTTCCATCCTTTAACCATCTTGCAACCAAAGGTAGTATGGGACAAAATTCTGACTGTGTCAGCAATTTAGGATAACCATCACACAATGCGACTGCTGCTACAATCTATGTCTACTAACCGACCAACAGGAATGCACAAACATAAGTCTATGTAGGCTATCTAACATACATACTACAAATACTTAATGTTACCTCAACGTAACCCAAAATTGGCATCCCAAAAAGGCCTCTTTTCCCTCACCACAACCAGGTCCACAGTCTCTTCCTCTCCTTTGGATTTTTTTTCCAATCACATAAATAATCTTATTGCAAGAGCTTGATTTGTGCTTAGCTTCATTGTTTGCCACTATAGTGGGACAAATAGATGATACACACTGATGACATCTTCTTGAATATTAACTTATACATCAAATTTGATGTTGAATCCAAGTTTATTAGATCCATGCCACACAGTGTGACTTGCAATAAATGTATAAGATTGCTGAAATTTGCAGTAGGCTAAAAGGAAAGAAGTCCGCTCCCAACATAACTGCAGTGAGCATCAGCTACTGGTTAAAGGATTTGTGTTTGGATGGAAGGAAAACTCAGACATCAGACACTCAGAAGGAAGTAATCAAATAACACTTCCTATCATATCTGTTTTTTTCAAACTAAACAGCTTTTTAATATGCTGTTGTAATTATGCAACATTGCCAGTGGCTCTATTTTTAACTATGTTTTCAAAATGCTAACCTCTAATCATGCATGAAAATCTGTCACAGTGTTGCTTCATGGATGCTGTGTAATAATGGAGGCAGGGAACACATGATGGACGGACTTATGTCTTCCAGCCCACACTTGGAGCAGTCAGCTGGCCAATTAGCCACCCAGTTAGTCACTCAGTCAGCCAGCCTGCCAGTGAACAGCCGGTCATCAGCAGTGAGGCAGCTGGAGGAATGAAGGAAAAAAACATGAAAATGTAGTTGCATTTAATTAGATTGTGTTTGGTTTGCTGTAACTTGAGTAAAAAAAATATGTTGTGTAATCCAGTCATCAGTCTGAAAGTGACAGTGAGAGTCTCTGTGTAGCCTGATAGGATGGAGGGACTTCCTTCAGCTCCTGCAGTCTCATTGGAGTTGACAAGTGTTTTGACAGATTGGTTCTTCAGGTTGGTCTCGTGAGGATGCCACTTCCCCTGAACTGAACTCGACATCAATCTTCACAAACATGATTTACTGCAGGACTTTTTGGTTGCATTATACTGTGCAGCTGAACCCAATAAACTGGTAACTCAGTGTGAAGTTGTAATGTTTACTCATAGCTAACAGTTGCACACATTAATCACATTATAATTGCTTTGACCCTTGTTTGGTTCCTGACCTGCTGCTGGAAAAACTGCCCTCTGTGGAGTCACACCAGCGACAAAAGGGGATAACTTCCTGGCACACTGGCATCATGTCAGCATAATGATCACACTGCCCTGCAAAGACCAGCCTCATATTTATTCATGTATTCATGTCCTCTCCTTATCTTTAGTCTCATCCTCTCCCACTGTCTCTCCTGGTGTCTGACCCTTTGTCCTACATGTTCTCTTTCTCTCTCCTTTTGTCTTTCTGACTCACTTTCTCCTTGCCGACAGAATAGTAAATCAGTAATGACTACAAAGCAGTGTTTACATTTACATTTACCTTCAGTCATATTTTTAGTTCACATTTTGCTGGAAATTTGACATTGTGGTTTTCCAGCAGGGTGGTAGCCTAAACAGCCAATGAACCACGTGACACAGAAACACATGATGTTTTTTTTAAAGTTAGGTCTATGTGACTCAAAAAGCTTACAGTTGATACAAATGATTAACTTCTTTTAGATAGCTTATTAAAGCTAATTTATTTTCCCTTTCCTCTTCTCTGTGCACCTTGTAAGTTGGTGAAGTTGTGCCAGAAACTCCCCTGTTTCTACAATAAGTAATGATTGTTTGATATGTCATGAGTTTGTAATTGATTTGCCATATTAAGATATAATGTATATTGATATCTGAGAAAAATCATCTCCATTAGGGATGGTAACAATTAATCAACAATATATACATTTTTAATTTAATCAATTTACTATCAAACAAAAATCTGAGATATAGCTGAGATTATTTTCATGATTATTTAGTGTGCTCTGTATATTATCTGATGGCAAGGCAAGTTTATTTATATAGCACCATTTAGACAAAAGTAAATTGAAAGCACTTTACGGGAGCATAGAAATTATTTCAAATAAAACATGAAGAGGGCATAAAAAATGCATTCAAAAGACCATAAAAACAAAGGGCACAATTTCTGCACTTTGACTTTGACACCACTATACCCTGGTATAAGTATGAATCAAATAGAAAATATTTTATGGTGCCTTACAAGGTTGGTGTAATGTTTTTTGGGGAGCCATCAATTTGGGCTGGATTTTTTTTAATTTTTTTTTATAAATGTCAAAAAGTATTTGTTCTCAGATATTGTCTTATTAGTGGACTTTTCACATAGTGTATATTTTGATTTACCAAACACAGGTGTAAGTAATAAAATTAAATTATTAGTTACATTGTGCCTTTGCTGCTATGAGAAATCAAAATGCCCACCATCAGAAAGGCCTACAGATGACCATAGATTGTATAAAACATGGACATAGTCTCTGTCACATCCCTCATAGGTTTCTAAGGAGCCTTTGTGAAGCTCAGGGTAGGTTGTCTCCAGCTGTCGCCATCTTGGCAGTGCCTGACTTCGCCTGACTCCCCATTTATCCAAAAATGTGCAAAGAGACAGTGTTGATGGAGCTGAAGCGGGCCGAATGAAGTGGCTGCTTTGCGGCTGAGAGAGCACCTGCCTGTCACTCAAAGCGGCCACGTCCTTAATTATGCATAACTTAATTCAGGTTAAATGAAACAGATGAGTTACAGAAAAATTCACTCCCATATATTTCTGCTACAAAGGTGGGCGTGTAAATATGTGAGCCTATGGGGATTGACTCGCTTTTTGAGCCAGCCTCAAGTGGCCATTCAAGGAACTGCAGTTTTTGGTACTTCATTTTTCAGCCTCAGAGGTTGCTGCCTGCAGACAACCTGTAGAAAATGCTCTGTTGTTGCTTACATTGTTTGCCTTCAGTCACAGTGTTTTAGTCCATATGTTGATGATATTTGACATCACCGTGATTACCCAGCATGGTGGTCATCTAAACAGTCTTCAAAGCACAACACACAGGAACACTCCATTAAAACAAATGATGAAGTTGTTTGAAGCAGCTTTTATTCAGTGTGACTCAAAAGCTCAAAGCCAAAACCAATAATAATTAACTTCCTTTAGATAGCTTATCAGAGCTCATTTATTTTCGCTGTGAAGTAATGATATTTTCGTTTCTTCAGGCTTTGTCAGTAATGGCTGAAATAGAGGGCAATAAAAGATAATTGGTTGTTTTCACACTATTTTGTGCCTGTGAACCAACAACACGAGGTCGGCAGATATCAGTTTGTTGTTTTGTGCTGCAAGTGTTATTGATGCAGGAGGAAACACTTCAGTCTTTGAGGCTGCTGCTGTAAAGTGCTGGCTAAATGTGTAAGATAGGTAGAGGCAACTGTGCACTAAAAAAAGGTCAATGTATGATTTTTAATATTTATATTTCTAATGTGAATGAGAGGACAAGTAGAGCTTTAGGTTCCATTGAATTGCAATGGTCTTTATACATGTTATCAGGATAACACTGCTGAAAACTGTCTTTGGATGTTTTGTGTTGTTATTTTTCCCTCACATATGAGTCAAAATACTAGGTATAACTTACAACATAATTCAAATTCACCACCACAAAGTATGGGCTCAAAACCTGAACATCACACAAAGGAAGAGTTCATTGCAGAGTATTTTCTTTACTGGATTGAGTTATCTTTTTCAGGTGTAACAATATCATGTCAGCCACCAAAGACTTGGCAAAAAAAATTCTATAGTATGATCATATTGTTTTAGTAATTTACAAATTTCTGTTGAAATCAAATCAATGATTCAGACATTTTAATCACTTGTTTGACATAATCTTTTATATTTCAGTATAATATTTTGTTCTAATGTAATGTAATGTACATAATAACCATATCACCCAGCCCTACAACCATCTGTACACTGAATTTGTCAGACACATGCATATACAAAACAGACTCATAATTACATGCAAATTGTAGTTGATTATGGCTCATTTCATCCCAAAATGTTACTGGCAGTAGGCCAGCAGAACAGAAAATTGTTGTTTATCAAGTTGTTAACTTTCTTTTTTTTATCTCTCCCCTCCTCTGCATTCCTGTCTCCTTTCATTCTGTCTTCTATCCCTCTCTTAATCTCTCCTTTTGTCTTTCCTTTTCCTTCCAATTTCTGCACTTGTCTCTACTCTGACATCTGTCTCATCTCTGGCAGTTTAAGTGTTGTGGAGGTCAGGGTTATACAGACTGGAGGGTCAACATGTACCACAACTGCTCTGCACGTGGTCCATTGGCCTGTGGTGTCCCTTATACCTGCTGCATTACTACTAAGGTAGGTATCACTATGACATTTATTGTTACTACCATAAACTGCTACTCTTCCTGTTGGTACTGATATACAATGGCATGTACTGGCTGTCTGTTATGGGTTACCTGTTGTATCAGGTAATATTGACCATTTTTGCAACTCTTGGTACCATTGCTGCAAAGTAATGTGGTTGTATTGCATTGAATGCTTGCTTGTGCCATATTTTATGAAGTTTTGTGTTTATGTCAGATGTCTTTTCTATACACAACACAACTTATATGACACAAGATGTCCTGGCTTTATCTGCTGTTTTGTTTTTTTTAAATTTTATATCAAGGGGAAGTACAGCAATTTTACACATCTGCACATAAGGGTTGGGCAATGTCTACTACCAAATTGGCATATGACGATGTCCACAGTAAAACATCACTGACGGACGAAGACATTGTTTGTTTCCCTTCCACATGTCAAAAACAGAACTTCATCAATAGCTCCTTTCTACTGCAACTCTGAGGGGACACACTACCTCAAATACAAAAAGGCTTTTAAATCATGTTATAGTAGTAGAGGGCTCAGTGGTTGATGGCTGTCAGCTATGACAGCTGTGATGGCATCGTCCATTATCCCAACCATACTGCATATGTGTGCATATGACCATTTTCAACTGTCCATCCCAAATCTGACAATGTTATAGAAGGTCTGTGCTAAATCAATGCAATACTCTTATAACAAATAAGTGTACATTTTAGTTTTCATGTCTGTTAAATGCTGGAGTCATCAGGATTTCCTGTGGTTAGGAGGGCACCTGCTGACTGAACAGGTGCTGTTTCAGTCTTTGCTAACTATAGCTTCCAAAACCATCCAGAGCTGAGAAAGGCGCCTCATGATTATACATAATATGTGTGTGAGCTGAAGATCAGTGTTAGATATTAGCATCTGTAACATTAGCTAAAGTGTTTGAATAAAGTAAATTTTTCATCATTCCTGACTCTATATTCGTATAATGGGTCTCTTGGTTCAGTTTGGATGTCATTATAGTTTTAATAGCTGTAATAGTGTGGAGTTATGTTTAAAATGCATCTCAGCATCCTTATGATGGTGATTATGCCTTTGCCAAGCCAGGCAATTTTCTCCCACACAGAACAGCACATGTGCTCCCTTTAATTTAGACACCTACACTTCCCAGAGTACAAGGAAAGAGAACAAACAAATTTTTTTATTCAGACAGACAACATTTTGGTGAAGCAGCCAACTCTGCCTCAGGGCTGGACTGATGAAACCACTGCTCCTTTTTCCCATGCTCTTAATATTAAATTCAATTACCACAGTGTTGCTATTAGAATTTAATTAATATTTTATCGGTCTACAGTTTAGCATTACTGCGAGTCACTTGTGGTAATGAGGTTAATTAAGTAATGAGAATGTCAGTGTTTTTTCATGTTATTATGTGGTATCATACCTTTGTTTCCAGTTCCTGTTTTTACTGGTGGTTCAACTAATTTGTCTCTGTTTCTGTGGACTGTTTTCTCTATTAATGGTGGTTTCTTGCAATAGTGCCTCACTTTTGTTATTTGTGGAGGAAACATAGTTAAACAGCCTAAAGGCAGTCACTATGATATGTTTACTGAAGCCCTTTAAGTGTAAATGTATGGTAGAAGAATGAACTAATAATTATTTTATTCTTAGTTTGGTTTGTTGATATTCAGTATCACGTATTTGTCAAGAATGTGAAAAAAATGCTCCACTATAGCTGGAGCGCCTGTGGTTTGTCATCTCTCTATTAAATTATATTGAGACTGAAATTTTAGAGATACCATTCTTCACAGATCTCTTTTATGAATGAATAAATGAAGTTTGTCTCAAGATAATCCACAAACCTTGTTGTGAGCAGTTTCATGTAGGAACTACTTTCTTTCTGCAGTAGAATCTACAGGAACTATTTTCTGTCTACCAAAAATAAAGTAGTTCCTTCATAAAACTGCTCACAATGAGGTCTGTAGGTTATCTTGAGTAACCATGATTTCTGATTTCATGATTTCTGGAAAGAGACACTGGTGCTGAATTTTCAAATGTACACTGCTCAAAAAAAAATAGAGGAACACTTTTTAATCAGAGTATAGCAACCTATCAGTCAAACTTCTGGGATATTGATCTGGTCAGTTAAGTAGCAGAGGGGGGTTGTTAATCAGTTTCAGCTGCTTTGTTGTTAATGAAATAAACAACAGGTGCAGTAGAGGGGCAACAATGAGACGGCCCCAAAACAGGAATGCTTTTCCAGGTTGAGGCCACTGATATTTTTTTTCCCTCCTCATCTCGTCTTGCTGATTTTTTACTGACTGACTTTTTACTGCTTTAGTTTTTCATTTGGCTTGGATCAACATCTCTATTGATAGCATGGTGCGGTACCTGGACGCTACAGAAGTTGCATAAGTACTCCAACTCCTCCAGGATGGCACATCAATAGGTGCCCTTGCAAGAAGGTTTGCTGTGTTTCCCAGCACAGTCTCAAGAGCATGGAGGAGATTCCAGGAGACAGGTAGTTACTCCAGGAGAGCTGGACAGGGCCGTAGAAGGTCCTTAAACCCTCAGCAGGATCGGTATCTGCTCCTTTGTGCAAGGAGGAACAGGATGAGCACTGCCAGAGCCCTACAAAATGACCTCCAGCAGGCCACTGGTTTGAATGTTTCTGACCAAACAATCAGAAACAGACTCCACGAGGGTGGCCTGAGGGCCCGACGTCCTGTAGTGGGCCCTTTGCTCACTGCCCAGCACCGTAGAGCTCGATTGGTATTTGCCATAGACCACCAGAATTGGCAAGTGCGCCACTGGCGCCCTGTGCTCTTCACTGATGAGAGCAGGTTCAACCTGAGCACATGCGACAGACGTGAAAGGGTCTGGAAATGCCGTGGAGAACGTTATGCTGCCTGCAACATCATTCAGCATGACCGGTTTGGTGGTGGGTCAGTGATGGTCTGGGGAGGCATATCCCTGGAAGGACGCACAGACCTCTACAGGTTAGATAATGGCACCCTGACTGCTATTAGGTATCGGGATGAAATCCTTGGACCCATTGTCAGAACCTACGCTGGTGCAGTGGGACCTGGGTTCCTCCTGGTGCACGACAATGCCCGACCTCATGTGGCTAGAGTATGCAGGCAGTTCCTGGAGGATGAAGGAATAGATACCATTGACTGGCCCCCACATTCACCTGACCTAAACCCAACAGAATACCTCTGGGACATTATGTTTCGGTCCATCCGGCGCCGCCAGGTTGCTCCTCAGACTGCCCAGGAGCTCAGTGATGCCCTGGTCCAGATCTGGGAGGAGATCCCCAAGAACACCATCCGTCATCTCATTAGGAGCATGCCCCGACGTTGTCAGGCATGTATACAAGCAAGTGGGGGCCACACAAATTACTAAGTATCATTTTGAGTTGTTACAATGACATTTTGGCAAAATGGACGAGTCTGCTGCATCAGTTTTTCACTTTCATTTTTGGGGTGTCTTTGATTTCACCCCTCTATAGGGTGATCATTTTAATTTCCATCAAATTATGTGGCATCCTTTTGTTACTAATACATCACCTACTCATTATCAGGAAAGATATCGAAGATTATTTTTTCACCCATTTAGATCTGATGTGTTTTCGAAGTGTTCCTCTAATTTTTTTGAGCAGCACTTTGAGCATCACAGGCCAAGTGCTGACTAGTCCCATTATGTTTGAGAGAAGGCAGACATCACCAAAACTCAGCAACTCACTCCAAAACAGTCTAGATTTATAAACAGCATTACAAGCCAAAGGATCAATATGTATTTTAGATTTTCAGGTGAGCTGTCCTGTGTGACAGATGAGAAAGAGTCTTTCTTGTCCATCAGTTGGGTAATCATGCAGATCAAGAGTTCGTGTAAGATTTCATACTATTTTATCCAAATTTAGATAATATATGATGTGGGTGTTTAGGCTCATATCCATGCATTGCACATTATCGGTGACTCAACAAGATCAGTGCCAGCGGCTGGTCAAAGTCAGACGACAGTACATCCAAAGTTAAATTTTCTACTTTATAATGTTTGTAATTATCTTTGTAATTGCACACCTGTATGTTCACACTAACATGAAGCAGCAATTAACTCCACTTGTTCAAGCGTCGCTGTTATTTTTGGACAAGAGAACATTTTTCCACCTGCTTCATTGAAATGGACAGAGCAGATCAACAACACCTGCAGTCAAGCTCATAAAACTATACATTGATTCCTGTTTTTTGTCCTTTTAATGGTGTGTTTTCCTCTTCACTTACATGGTTTATCATGGAAGGCTCAATTGCACTCAATCCCTTTGTAGAATCATGTGCAAAATATGGTGACAGTGTGGTATAGAGTGGGATGACATTGTAGGCTCTGGCACCCTCAACAAAAAGCCAACAGGAGTTTCGCGGTGGATTTTGGATTAGTGCAGGAAATATCTGTGTTGAACAAAAGTTTTTGTTCAACAAGATCATCTTCACAAATAAATATTACTTGTGGATTTTTGAAGCGTAAATGCAATCGCCAGAGGTAAAAAACTACATTTAACTATACACAAAGTAAACCACAGTCGCATGACTTTACCGTCACCACTCCTGATAACCTCGGCAGTCTCATTTAGCTACTTGTTACCAATCGCCTTTTTTAGGACACATAAAGGCTTAAAAATTCATGAGTAGGATATTTATGGACTTATTTAATGTCGTAGAACAAAACTTCAAAATCTCTTAAGATTTTTTGTTACTTCAGACCTTATTTCAGGTAGCTAATCAAAAATCCATTCAAAAAACCCACTGACTTAAAGATGAGGGAACAGGAGGTGAAAAAATGCAAATTAATTTCTATTTTTTAAGACTCATTCCTGCAGTGCTCTATTGTGAGTTTCCCTCCCATCCCTACCACTATTCATAATGACATCAGGATAATGTGTTAGAAATCTAAAACAAATAAAATAAAGGCAATAAAACTTAGGCAATAACTTAAAAAGGGTGGTCGCTCCTCCCCTCCTCTTCTTCTTCCTATGTCAGAAGGCCACAAAAGATTGTCAGTTTATTGTCTCTTATTTGAATATATGAATATATTTTAATATCTTAAAATGGAAAACCACAAGCTCAAAGTCATAAGAAACACGTTGGCATACACAGTCCATGCACACACATTCACACACAGTCTTCATGAAGCACTTCTCAGGACTGTCATCTGTGTGTGTGTGTGTGTGTGTGTGTGTGTGGGTGTGTGGGTGTGTGTGTGTGTGTGTGCGCGCACTTATAATGTGTCTGATTGTGTGTTTCTGGTCTACAGATAAAGTTTGAATTGTCTTTTTCTGTCTGCTGTGGACTCTTCTTGATGGTGAAAGCAGTTAACAGGTTTCTGTCTGGCTCCCACTCACTATTCAACCCTCTTAACTTGATGCATCTCTGCTTCTCTCCCCTGCAGCCTAATGAAGTGGCGAACACTCTGTGTGGGTACAAGGTGTTGGAGAAAGAGGTAAGACCTCAAAGACTGATTTAAATGACTGAATTAAGACAAAAAACTGATCTTTTTAATCCAAATGCAGCTACTCTCCTTTAACTCTCCCTAAAGTGGCAGTTTCAGATAGTTGTTCTTTGTATTCAACACAGCGACTATTACTTGACATATGCAATGTGTGTTGCTCACTATTACAAATCATTTGAGCAAAATACAACTCGTAAATTAAGACCTTTCAGGCATGCATTTAAGCAAAACAAAATCATCAAATGAAGCAAGGCTTTTATATTTGTGGGTGTGGGATGCAATGCAAAGTCTCCTTCCAGTTTTGAATAGATAGCAGGCCTCACAGGTCCAGGTGTTTCTGGGACATTTTAATTTTCAGTTATTATGTAAAGTGATACATAAAGTGTAACTGAAAACTGAAGCTAAGAAGCGATTTGTGTCTTGTAGCGTTTGGACTTGATTGATGTCATCCATATCAGAGGCTGCACTGATGCTTTCTTCATCTGGCTGATGGACAACTACAAGATTATGGCAGGACTGCTATTAGGGATCCTTCTGCCTCAGGTGCACACACACACACACACACACACACACACACACACACACACACACACACACTGTATATATAAAACTATCATTTAAAGGTGGGGTAGGCAGTTTATTTTTTGTGTCATGGGGCAGAGTTCCATCATTTCCTTTCAGCCTGCTGTATTTAATTGAAGTTGTCTGAGAGGAAACTAGGTTTCTGCTCCTCCTCTTGGCTCTTTTATCAGACTTTAGAAAATCTAGTCCATGATGCGAGACTTTGGCCAATCACAGGTCAGTAAGATAGTTGGTTGTTGAGTCTCATTCCCAAAACATCAGTATTTGACCACCTGGGCGTGAGACTCAATAATGAACTATCTTAATATTCATTAATGATAATGCTCAGCGCAAAATTGTTCCCTATGTATAAAGAGAAATGGTTTGTTTCTAAAATACAAACATAATTAGTTGAAGAAACAGACAGGTGTACTGGTCTCCCTGAAGAAAAAAGACTTTTGTTGAGATTGAGGATGAAGTTCATGTCATGCTTTGGTGTCAGTATACAGTATGAGGATTTACTGGCTTGACTCCACTGGGCATGGCTGCATCACATTACATTTGTGCCTCGTCCACCAGAGATGCTCACAGCCGTTCTACACATTGCTTCTGAGTCCACCAGCAGCTCTCCAGCAGATCAAGTGGGCAGGAAGTCAGACACAGAAACAGTGAAGAGAACCTGGTCAATTTTCAAAATAAAACATATCGTGCAGACTCACAATCATAAAAACAGACAATAAAGAAAGTACTTAACTATGTAGCATTCTTGTCCATGGTAGAAGCACAAAAATCAAGGAAAGAGGCCAAATCAATAAAATCACGTGTACAGAATGTTTCACTTCTGAAACACTCTTGGTGGGGCATGCAGCTATGTGTAGGATGGATCAAAACTGTGGTGCAGACGTGCCGTGCTCAGTGGAATCATCAGGTAACGACAACACTTTTGAGTAAAATTTCCGTCCTTCCTGGTGGTTTATTTGTTTGCGGTGTGATGTATGAAGTTCTGTTCATGTCTGTCAAATGTTTCAATGTATTATTTTGGTGGTGTCTTATAAATCCATGTACATGTCCATGGCTGGGCACTTATTTGTGCATGATACATTAAATAACATAACAAGCATATCTAACTAAAAGGACAATGGCTTACATTAATTCCCTGAAGGCTTAGTCTAACTTTAAGTATAACCACTACATGCTTGACTGCAACTCTTTGCCTAATTATCTCTCTTTTAACCAAACCTTCACATAAAACCAAGTTGTAACCCCAACATGTAATGATTTACATTGTGAGGACTTGCACACTGTCCCCAAAAGGGAGGCGAGTCCCTTCAATGTGACTGTTTTAACAGATTTATGTCCCCACAGCACTGTCAACCATAACACTGATTTAAGACTGAGGCATCCTACAAATGTGTTGATCTCATTGCACCACATGTGTTATGTTAATCTGACTTGTATTAGCTTTTAACTAAACTTTTTGTGATATTTAAAAGGTAGCAATGCCGTTTGTACCTGTGACTTTCACAGAACAACTTTGCACTTGTTACGATATTTGCTGAAACTCTCACAGCTGGCAGCAATTTAACAAGTGCAGCTTTAATTTCAGTATGTCCATGAATATCAGGAGCATTTTTAAATAAACCATTCAGGGAAGTGACTCTGATGACTAAGTGGGAGAAAATGTAAATTGCTTCACATCAGGTACATCTGATAACTGCACTGCATCAGTAGTGATAAAATACACAGTGCAATTTTCACAAAATGGTTTCCCTGCTGGTCTATTTCATTTAGCTTTGCTGTACACTTACATCAAACAGCCTCAGTCGGTGATACATCAATT
>JAJHUR010073017.1:14482-32037 GCA_027495735.1 Lutjanus campechanus
AAATTCTCATTCATGTCCATAAATGGATGCAAACTGGTGATAACAGGCGATTTAATCCATGCAATGACAAAAAGTGAAGCAAAGAGATTGCAGATGTGGGAAAGAGGGAAAATTAATAGCCTACTTTAGACCATGCAATGTGAAGGTTATTGCACCATTTTCTTTGTCCATCTCACCCACTGAAGCCTGTAAATGAGTGGAATGTACTAAAGATGGATAGCATACACAATGTACAATGACTTGAAGGAAACTACTGCCAATTCAGTGAGCAAAATTACCCTCTTCACACCCTATCAGAACACACAATGGAGTAAATGACACATGGTCAAATTTGTGAGCTCACATGCCTGTTCACATATCATGTATGTTTGGGTTCAGAAACAATTACTCTCTATGCAAGAATGAAACTGATTGGCAAACTTCCCACAGGGCTGTGTGTTCAGCCTTCTACTGATCATGTTGTACACCTTTGACTGCAGCCCCTGGCATGGAGAAAACTCTGTTGTGAAGTTTGTGGACGACATCACTATGATTGCCTAGATTTCAAACAATGAGACTTGGAAAGCAGTGGGTGACATTTTCCTTCATTGGGAACACAAACTGTGGGTTTATTTTGATTCACTCCCTCATACACCATTCTGCTACACCAAACACTCACTACAGCTCATACTAACTACTAATTAATGCAATTAATGTACTTTTGCAGACTTTTCTCTGCTGTTTTCTGTTAGAGGAGGTAGTGGGTCTGTAAACTCTGATGGATGTTTTCAATGGATTGTTAAAAACTGCCAAAATAAGAGCACAGTTGTTATTAGGGCTGAAACTATCAATTAGCTTCATTATTGAGTAAACTGTGGATCTGCAACAAAGTGTGCAGCTGTGCAATAGGGAAAAACAAAGAGGGGCAGGTTATTTGAGAGAATAGGTGATCAAAAGCCACACAGACAGAAAATTTGGACCCTCTGTGGTGTCGCTCTCACTACTGAGGTCCATTTCATCTCCTCAGATCACTGTGAGACCATTGTCATCGACTCATTCCAACAAGACCAGAACAAAGACATACAAAGTAGCACATTTGACAGATAGAGAGAGGAGACATTGTCCCCCCGAGGAAGAGCATGGGCCTCTAAATCCCCGCTCAGGACTCTTTGTTTTAGGGGGCAGCTAAGCCACAGGGGTCACCCTCCCAGATCCAGCAGGTCAGGAGGATAAACGCCCACCAGCCGAGTCATCTGGGAGAGAAAGAAGGTGGAGGAGGACCTGTGATCATTAGCTATGGGCATGTCACCGTCTCTCTCACACACAACAACAAGGCAGGCGGGTGACAACAAACCAAAAGAAAAGAGAAGGGGCTCTGCTTTCCTCAAAGCAGGCTTCTGTTAGTTCTTCTCAAACACAGCTGATCACGGCATTTTCCAACAGCATGGTACCTGTCACTTCGGAAAAAAGGGAGTCATACTCATAAAAGAATTCAAAGATACTAATCCATTAAACAGATTCTACTATTACATTTCCTAACATATACATAATTTAAATGGGTGGATTTGATGTGGTCGCTTAAGATACCATTTTTCTGAAAGCCATTTATCTCCAAAGCCATTCCCCCCCAAAAAAACCTTTCACTTCCCAGATTAAAATATCTCAGATTAAAAGATTATTTCTGCCATCGATGCTCATTTTTGAAACAGGATTTGCCGTGCATAAGCGTGTTTGCATTGATCATTCAGCAGCATCAAAGGGTTGATCAATAAGAGAGGACAAACTAATCTGTAAATGTGATTAATTGAGCTAATCCTGTTTACTGAGGGACAGCAGAAATTATCATTTCCAAATAGCACTATTGGAAGTGATCAATGAGAGAGGGCTGCTCCATTACCACAGGGCAGCTGAGGCACCAATGGATGACCTTGCTTTGCTGACTGCTTGTCTGGACGAGGCCTGCCTGCTTTGGCAGAGGTTCTGGACAGCGATACGCCATCATCCATTAGACTGACTACACACCTTGAAATGTCCCGTTTCTCTGTTTTTTTTAGACAAAGCAGGTCTCGTCCTCTTACTGAGGTCCTGCAGTTTATGTCACAACCTCTAACAGCTGCCACACTGGTGAGCAGAAAGCATACTTTAGTCTGCTAGGTTAGCGTGTAGAGTACATTTTAACTACTATTAGGAATACACACAATGCATGCCCAATATTGAAACTACTATGGGGAATTTTTAACTGATGCCTCTATATGACCTACATTCCTTGACAAGATTACCCAAACAATGGCCAAACCAAGAAAAATAATGTCCAAGTTGTAGTAAACAAGAATTATCCTTTAATGCAGCTGCTGCATGGACACTGGACAATTTGCTCACAGCACAAGTAAAATCTGAAAATATAAGCCTTAAGTTTTTAAGAAGCATTCGCTTAGTTTGTAAAAATGCCAGCATTGGCTTTGTTTTTTCGTCAGAATTTCAATAAACTAAATCACTGTGAACAGATTCTGTGGTGGTTTTTCCTCCTCATACTGAATGCAGTCTTTGTATTTAAACAGATTTGCTGACAGGTTGCTGTAGTCTGCACGCTTTGGACCATGCGTGGGACTTGATGGCCCTTCCCTACGTTGGAGTCACCCTCACAGGGAAGGGCTCGGGGCTCTGGAGTATAACATACCTTCCACTGGACATAAAAAGTTCAAGTCAAACACTGCACCATATGTTCTCCAGAATAAGAAATGAGGACATTTAGGCATCTGCTTACAATTTTTTATAATTGCAGGTGGAGCATGCAAGGTCAATTGGGCCAATTTGATTTTTATGGTTGAACATATTGCCACAGTTATGAGGAATCCATTTTGTGTGAACCAAACCCCCATGTATGTCCTGTGGTTTGTATTTTTCACAGGAAACAGGACTCTAATTCCATACAGTGTCAGTTTGGATATTGGATTGCTTGTCAAAACAAACGGTGATTGCCAGGGCATTTGCCCAACAACTGGAACAGCTTTAAGTAGAAGAGTCCCTTGTTAAGGTTGTTTTTCTATTCAAATTTCCAGAGTATGAAGGTGTTACACTGCAGTTACTGTACAGTCTTCTGTGTGTGACTCTAAGTCACAGAAGTTGCAATTTTAGAATAATGAAAGTAAGTGACAGTGTTTTTTAAAAAAAATGGGTAAATGCCAAAAATACTTTCCACATGTGCCGACAGCACGGCACACAGAAACTATATGACCACACATAGAAGGGAAAATCTGAATTAAATTTACATCCATTGCTGCTTCTCTTCCTTTATGCATCTCCTTCTTTGAGGGAAAAAATAAAGGGGGGGCAAAAAGAATACAAAAGTAAAAGTGGGCCCTTGGGTTTTCATGTCTGAGCCTTCAGCTCTTACAAGAAAAAGTCAACAAGTAGGAAGTGTGTTGCTCCAGGCGCAGGGATCAAGTTCAGCAGAGCAGGAAAAGAATCATTATGCTCTCTGGAGCAGCCAAGTGGTGTTAGAAAAACCCTATAGTCTCTTATCCCAACCTTTTCACAAATAAACACTTCCACACTGTTAACTACCCCTCACTAAACACTCACATACAGCCATCACACAGTCAAACTGAATCAACTCCAAGAAGAGAACAGATGGTGATGGAGAGTTTTGAGGAGAAATAAACAATTTAATTACCTATATAGAATTTGTGTATTGTTGATAAATGATTACATGCAAACAAACACAAACAAGTTTCTTTGCTTATTATTGTATTTGATACCAATATAGGTGTGTATAGGTATAAACAGGGCTGAAATTATTGGTTGATAAACCAAGTGGACACACTTCCTACTTGTTGGCAGAAAATGAATTGCAGATAATTGATAAAATCCTATACGTTATTTATCACATTCTCTGGTTCCAGCTTTTCCAATGTGAAGCTATTCACTGTTTAATATTCACAAACTGAAGATATTTGAGTTTTGGAATGGTGGTTGGACAAAATAATCATTTTAAAACACATGCATTTAAGATCCAAATCTCGAACTCTAAGGAATCCAAAAATATCTTACAGATGGATCAGTGATGATGATGATGATCCTGACCTTTTATTGAGCATATTGTATGTAATTTATCATATGTATTGGCTTTTATCTGGACCTTGAGAGATAAAGTGTGAATGGATGAATAAAAATACCAAAAAACATTTCTGTTAAGACCGTTTGGCAGGAGTTGAAATTTATGGGACAGCAAATTCTGATGCTGTGCTTCACAGCTTAAATCTCTTCTAGATATCTAAAATATTACATTTCTATTAATAACAAAGCCACAGATAGTGCATCATCATTGTTGTTGAATTTGGAATTACTTCTGTGTAAAATAACCATATGTATATGTAGTATCCGTGTGTATTGTGTATTATTTTATTTGTATTGTGTACTTTAATATTGGTCATGTTATTGTTGTTTCTGTACATACCAAAAATGTTCTTGTTTTGTGTTTTGGATAGCTTACTTAGAGAAATTCTTCTTTGTTATTGTTTATTTATTTGGACAGAAGAAGTTCTCAATTATTAAATGTTGCCTAATTACACAAAGGTGCACACACTCTGCCTAAATAAGAAAAAAATAAGGATAAAGATTTTGTCAGACATGTAAAACAAGGCCCTCTTTGATAAGTCAAGCTTTTCTCTGAACTTTCTCACACTAGAGCTGCAAACAAACAAATGATTATTTTCACTGTTGAGTAATCTGTTGATTATTTTCTCGATTAATTGATTAATAGTTGTTTTAAAATGTCAGAAAATAGTGAAAAATGTCACTGTTTCCTAAAGCTCAAGGTAACGTTCTCAGAAATCTTGTCTTATTCACAACCCAAAGATATTAAGTTTACTGTGATACAGAAGTAAAGAAACCAAAGAATGTTCACATTTAAGAAGCTAAAAATCAGACTGTACTGAAATCATCTGTAATACATGACTGATATCATTATAACAGGATACTTCAAGATAAAAAACAACAACACATGAGCTTAAAGGCAAAGTTTGACATTTTGGGAAATATAGTTGCCAGGAGAGACCTCACCCAAATTATTGCTCCGAGCCAAGAAATAGTCCTGCACATAACACCCTGTAACGCCACAATATGTTGTTTTTATGCTTCAGATAAGAAAAAGGAAATGTAACACGTTAGTTAGTAAACTTTTGCTAGTGTTACACAGAGGCAGCTCTTTCTCCTGTTTCCAGTCTACGTGCTAAGCTAAGCTAACCAGCTCCTGGCTACAGTCTTGTATTAAATGTAGATTATATGACCGGTATCAATCTTCTCCTCTTACTCCCCACTAGAAAGCAAATAAGCCCATTTCACAAAATAATGAAATATTCCTTAAATAACGAACTGCACTGAAAGGTCTTCACTATAATGGCCGGCCTACACAGAGAACAGGGACATCAGTGTGTCTGAAGGGCTGCTGAGTGTGAAGCTGCTAACTAAAAAGCATTGAGATTCCAGTTTGGTGCGACCTTGTGAGAAGCCGATCCCGTGTCTCAGTACTGGCTATTATTAGCCACTCCCAGCCAAACAAAGCGTTAATACCCTGAACAAACACACAGTCTGCCGGCCATTGAGCCCCGGCTTCAAGCCTCTGCACTCAAGTGGCTGAACCTGTGTTTTCATCAGCTCCTCAATTTCAGCCAGCGCTGATCTGCTGCCGCTTTTCCCTCTCTGCCTATTAGGCCCCGTCCCAATGCTTTATTTGTTCTCCAGATATAAGAGAAGCCCAGTCATTGTCATTTCAAAGCACTCTAATAACTGACGCGGCTGAAATTCATCATCTGTTTAACTATTTGCTTATTTGATTAACAATATAAGCTTATCTTCCCATTTCAGCTGAGATACGATTCAATTAACATCCTCAGGAATTTTGAAGATAATAAAGGTCTATTCATCACCATGTGCAGTATCAACAACAACAGCAAAGAAAAAGGAAGATGAGTTCTATTAGCAGTGGCTAGATTTGTTACTCTAGAAAATATAACTAAGTTGAATGCTATTCCAGACAACAGAAAGACTTATATTGCTATTCCACAGTACCATGGGGGATGTACCTGATTTTGCATTATACACCAGTTACCTTGTTTGCCTAACATACATTCCTTGCTCTCATGGTGTATGTGATGTGAACATCAAGTAACCTCTCACACAAAGAAGAGCTTATATGCATATTTCACCAAGTCACCACTGTGACTTCAGCAAAAGAAAACTGCCAAAACATACAAACATCCATACATACAGTACAGAGGTACAAATGCTGTTAGACTAATTTACTAATAGTAATCAAGTAGTGCACTTATAGTGTTTATTATGGGCCCTTTCTTACATGATAACATACGGAAAAGAATTTTAAAACTAATGAGGTAACCTGCCTCCTTATGGCTGCTACCTGAGGCTGCTGCTGCGTGCACATTGAAATCATGACAAGAAAAAGAAAGTCATTTTCTTTCAATGAAAAACATAGACTCCTCAAACTACCAAAAATGAGCCAATGAGATGCAGCAGCAAAACTGTGAAAGTTAAAAATATTTGAAACAACTTTGCATGAGATACCGTATACGTATGCATGTGAAACAATTTGGTGCCAGCACATGATCGGGGGCTGCACAGGATAACCCATGAATTAAAGTTAAAGTCCCTGAGCACTGAATTCACCTGTTTGCAGATATATCAGATCACTTTTATAAAGAAACACCAACGCATGATGAATGGCTGTAAATTGAGTGAAATATGTTATGAAGCAGCTGACTCATAGGATATGAACTCAAGAGGAACGATGTCAGGAGAAATGGGAGAAATGGCTGATTCACGTGAACGACAAGTACTGAAACACTGATTACGTCACAGAAACGTTTTTTTTCCTATCGTCTTCCGTATGTATGTGACCTCTCTGTAACGGATAAACAATAAAAATAAAGTATATAAGTTCACAGATCACTTTATCTGTCCCCTGAGGTCCAGCAAAGTAGGAGGAATCGATCCATTTCTCCTGAAATCTCCTTTTCTTCTCAACCATACGGTGTTTTTTTTCCCATGGTGGCTATTCCATCTCACTTACTTACACACACACACACACACACACACCTGCACCAATACATCGGCAACTAACAGTCGCTGGGATGACGGTGGCCAGTTGGAAAATTTTAACATATCGTCCAACCCTACTCCAGAGCCACAGAGGACATTATCCAACTGTTTTCACAGGCTGAGC
Source organism: Lutjanus campechanus (assembly GCA_027495735.1). Taxonomy (NCBI): domain Eukaryota; kingdom Metazoa; phylum Chordata; class Actinopteri; order Lutjaniformes; family Lutjanidae; genus Lutjanus; species Lutjanus campechanus. Next base: position 21,702 of record JAJHUR010073017.1, read on the forward strand.
AGCACAAATCATGACTAGAAAACTGACTTTCACGTGTAAAATCAGTGTAAACCGTCAATCCAATTAGTACAGCAGTAGTAATAATAATAAAATATAAGGGATTAGTATGTGGCCATACTGAAATCAGCAGTGGAACAAACAGAACGCAAAATGTTTATGCACGCAAACAAAAACTCAGTGGTATTCGCTCTCTGTTAGCTCCTACTAGCTTTCCTCTAAAAACTGGCAGTTCTACCAAAAAGCTTGATTTTCAGTGAAAATATTCGGTGAGTATCACACTGAAAACTTAACATAAATGCTGGAGAAATAAAACAAGCATTCCTTAATAATAACATTAATCAAGGCTGCTCCAGAGGGACATCTGGAAACTCAAACATTAGCAGTGAAATCAAACTGCAGCAACAGCTTTGGGGTTCTATGGCCTGCTCACTCACCCTGCTTTAGTTTTTGTATAACCTTAATGACAACACTGTCTGTTCCAATCAGCTCAGCTCTGCTCCACAATCCATTTTTCAAACTTTATGACAGTTTTAATTGCTCCCACCTGCTGCCTGTTCGACCTGCTCAACAGCCACTTTTACTCACATGTGTGGATGCAGACAAAGAAGTCTATTAGGTGCAACTCGCCTTTGCTGCAGTGAGGTCACTCAGGCATTAAATTAGTTCCAGCCTGTCTACCATCCCACCCCAGCATGTGCGCACACACTCACACACACACACACACACATGCACACACACACGCCAAATGTTGGATTCACTATAGGATTTTTATGCCCTATCGATATCTTTTCTTTTCTTCACTTGGCTGGTGTCAACTTTCATCCCTTGCTCAAGAGGCGCTGAGTCAGCATCTCAAAGTGCCACTGCTCATGACATCATTCAGCGTTACCAGCCATGACAGCGTGGTCGGTATGGTTTTTTACCTTGTGTGTGTCATCATGGCAAAATGTGGTCCTGGAGACATCTACTGTAAAACGAACCACCACAGAGGCGGTTCTGTGTATTTTGCCAGGTGTTTATACATCTGTCTGTGTGTGGATGGATTTTGTGAAGAGTTACTACTTGGCACCAGTAAAAACCAGGGCTGTGTATTGGCAAGAATCTGGCAATATGATAGGTTTCACGATACAGAGGTTACGATTCCATATATTGTGACATATTGCAATAATATAACCAAGGTGATATATTGCTAATTTTAGGAAAACTGTCATAGTATGAGGACCACACCAGGGTTGGGCAACTGGATGAAAATATCATCTATTGGGCAACTGTTTCTCTGTGTGATTTTTGTCATTTTATTATGCTAATTTAATGGTCTGCAGAGTGACAGCTGTCCCATTCAGCGGCATAGTGCACACTCACTGTCAGCCAGATTATTTTCACATGTAACTCAGTTAATTATGGATTTATATTACAAGACACACACACACACACCCCTGCCTGAATATATTGGCGATCGTCCGTTGCAGGGTCAATGGTGGCCAGTTGGAAAATTTTAACACAATGCCATCTAACGGTTGAAGGTTTAAACACCCTTGCCACAAATCTTTGCATGTATGATGATATCACATTACAGTGTTTTTGAGAATCGATACAGTATCACAAAACATATCATTATTCACAACTGTATTGATGTTTTCTTATGTTCGCTTACCCTATTATACCCATCCCTATTACTCATGAAATAATGTAGTATTGACTGCTGAGTTGGAATGGGTCGGAACCTCAACATGTTGATGGGCGTTGCAGCTGGTGTGATCTCATCACAAGATGGCTTCTTGTTTTCCATTATTTTTGGTCTACTCATTCAGTTCAGAGTGTTGTTGTCCTGCTCACCCTTTTGTTGTATGCCTGGTGCCAGACTGCTCACCTGATGCTGGCTATTACAATCAACCTCTGAATGTGACCCACTGAAAAGCGTTAAAGAGGTCTTGATCATATGAGTTAACTGTGATTTTTGTCTTTGCGCTCAGAAGATCTGTGCTGTGTCATGTGAGCACAAAATGAAAAATATCATCTGGACCTCAGGGGCTCTGAAAAATCAAGTACAACTAACTAACTAACTCCAGGTAACTGTGTTTATGTTGGTGCCAGGAGCTGTGGAAGGTTTTAGCTGGTGAGCCTGTGCACACTGCAGCAATCAAATACAAGTCTTGCGTGTCTTTTTGGTCACAAAGCCACCATTTTGCCTGTGACAATAGGCTGCTGCCAGCCTCAGTATATTTCAAACATCAAACAGGCTCAGCGGAATTCATCTTACCCGTCTAACAGGTCCATGGTAGATGTGACGACGTCACCGTACAGGACGGTGTGCCCCAGCAGGCTGCTCTTCAGGTTCTTGGTGTAGGTCTCCATACTGAAGTTTGCCAGGCTCGGAGACTCTGAAGAGTTGGTGAGCAGGGCCACAGAGCCCTCAGGCAGCAGAGGACCGTCCTGCAGCTCGGAACAGGTCACCATCCTGAGGGAGGCCTTGGGCAATGTGAGGAGGCCATTCTGATCTGCACGTGTCAGCAAACACTTCAGGAAACTGGCCTTGGCCTCCTGCGTGGAGGGCAGAGAAAAAGAGACAAGAGGATGATATTACAGTCAGTTGTTTCTTTATATGAAATATTGCAGCCGTTTCTCTACAGACACACTGTCTACAGCCTGTCCAATGTGTTACTGGATACACCTAACACAATGACTATCTCAATCAGCCTCTTAGAAAAGTTTTGGATAACTTTTGGATTGCAGTCTACACAGGCAACTACTATTAGGGCAGTAAAACATAGTTAAACTTAAGAAAAAGTTAAACTAATTTCATTATGTAAACCTGTGTTGAGTGAGAATTTCAGAAGAATTTCCCCCTCTGTGTGTCTGTGTCTCCCAGCAACAAGCCCATTAGTTCCCACTGAAGATGTAAATCTTTTTGTGTTAATTACTTGTTTTTTTTAGCACTTAAAAAAAGTGTATTTTCAGGGAATATTTTAAGTGTTCAGTTGGGGTGTAAAGATACAATGATCCAGACTGAAAAACTGATTCAATGTTCAACACTCCACTAAGTATCCGTAGCAAGGTTTGTTGTAGGCAACTGGACTTCATAGAGTTCTTGAATCCACTAAGTAAAAATATCATATATTGTCATCTTTAAGACAAACTATTATTTTGAAAATCAAATGGCATGTCAGAAATACATACAGAAGAGTTCAGTAGTAACATTGTTGAATTATACACTATATGTTTTAGCTACTTTTTGTGAGTTGACAAATGTAACTGAATGTGTTAAATGTACATGATATCTGATATATATATATATACTGTATATATATACTGTATATATATATACATATGTAGATCACAAACCCCTGAATTGAATCGAATCAAAACTGTATTGTGGCAAACTTTATGGTATCAACAAATATCATATTGTTGTCTAAAGAATCTATATAATGTCATATCATGATTTACATCCCTAGTGTTAAGGTAAAGAAGAAACCCAGTGCAACAGTGGTGCTCACTGATGCGTTTTAAATAAAGTTTGGACAACATTGTAAAAGAAACATCAAGCTTTAGACACACACAATACTACAACAATGTGGGTGTTTACTGAACTTTTAGTTTCACTGAATGGATTTTCTAAAACTGCAGCAAGTATACACACATATTTAACTGCTTATATGTTACAGGGTTTTTACAGGCACAGTCTCTCGTTCTGAGCTTTTAGAGACACACTTCATATTCAGAATCAGCATTCAGAATACGAGCTGTAATAAATCTGACTGATTTTATGTTTGAAATAAAGGTGCTGAATGAGTTAATCAGTGTGTGTGGCTAATCAATGACATGGTGTAATTAGGCAGCCGTCCCAGTCTGTTCTGTTCCAGTCACTTCTCATTTATCAGGTTTCTCTCCTGTGTCCTTACACACATAAAACATGTTGTGTTAATATGTTTCATGTACTCTGTTCTTTCTGTGCTGAATATATTAGTTTTTCATGGACTTCCTTCACCTCCCTTAATAGATTTTACTTGATTCTCTCATTGTTTGTAATTGTATGTATACGATGTAATAATGTTGTGCAATGCTCCCAGAAATGTTCTATATAAATAAAAGTTATATCAAATTTGATTTGATATGACATTAACATTAAGTCATCCTCACAAGACATAAGAGTAGATGATTTGAACAGAATAATGCTGACACAGATGGATCAGAAACTCAGTTTGGGTTTCCCATCAAATCCTGTCATGGATTGGCTGAGCAAAACACATCGGTCCCAGTGTCAAACATCTCTGTAATTCTGATACATGATAAGAATTGTTTCAATCCAATGATACATGACAAGAATTGTCTCAGCGCAACATACTGAAACCATGGCCACACACGCACACACAACTCTGATAGACCTCGCTGATTGACTACTGACTGTATTCCACAATGTTCACTACACTTTCCACTTAAGCGTTAAAATGAATGTTTGAGATTAATATGATCTTTGATGAGATTCTATCAGCTCATGCTCATCCAAAATAATCAGGGTTTCTCTCTCGACACTATCACAGGGTTCAACAATTAACCCTGGCCTTGTTGCCCCTGGCCAAAAAGTTACTCTGTGCCTGCCCACCAAATATTCTGTTTATCACCATACTGTGAGCCTTCACCAACACAATGTTACTGTTCCACAAACATCCTGATTCCTTTGTTACTGGTTCAACGTTCTATGAAAAAAGCAAAGAGAACTCATTGCTGGCTAGCTGCTGATAAGTTGTGACTACTGAAGTTTGGATTTACTAAGTGAATGGAAGCAGGAGTTTAAGTGGCTACAATCTGACACATCTAACGACATGTACTGTGATGTGTGCCGCCAGTTTCCTCACATTTCATCACAATTCATGGGAAAAGTGGATAGCACAGTTGGGGAGGGCTCTGTTATGTTTTGTTAAATTGGCTTTTCTATTTTGTTTTTTTTTTAATGTTTTGGGCGGCCAACCAAGTGTCATCCACTATGATGTCACCCACTGGTTTATGGACTATCGTTACGACAGTTGCCATCTTGCGTTTTTTGGAACCAGAAGAGCGTGGAGCTGGTGGGTGACGTAGTGCGATTTCGGCAGAGCTTGGTTTTGGCTTGTCTGTACCACAGGAAACAATGGCAGCCTGCCTGGCCACAAACTTTCTCACATTACAGCTGAACAGTCACTAAAATATGTTGCTGAAAACATTTGAGGCAAAAAATGGGCAGTGCAGCAACATAATCTTGATCCATATTTGATAAACAATGCTTAGTTTGACGGTTTGATTTTGTGAGCTTGGTGTGTTCCACTGGACAGACTCGCTGGGAATGACTTGTCAATCAAACAGTAGCCACGGCCTAAAGCGTACCCCACTTTATCATCTGTTTTACTCTAAACGGGATCAGGTATAAGGCACTTCTGCATTGGCTTTACTTTTCAGTCACACTGTCCACTATTTATTATACAGACTCTGGGACCAACATAGACTGTATAATAAACAGTGGACCATGATGGTAGCAGCCTAGTTTTTTTTTTTTGCTGCTCCATTTAAAGCGACATTTAAGAAAAAGGGCATACCCTGACAGACAGCAAGAGCAGGGATGGAAGAAGCCTTGCAGGCAGCATCACCATTAACCTTAGAAAGGAACTGATAACAAGCAGGCAGAGCAGTTCAGTGGAAGCCACAGTAACAATGTGTAGAGGAAAGACAACTGCAGATATGTCCTTGTGGCTGGAAGATGGTGACATCAAACATGGACCTTAGAATACGCCAAGAGAAAAAAAGATGCTTCTGAGCAGGTGAAGAGGGCAGTGGCCAGAGAACACTTCTTGGAAGTCATTCAGCCAAGTGAAGTCCAGCGACAGGCTAGCACGTTTCCAGGATATCAGAATCCTTGCCACCCAGGAGGAAGCAGAATGCAGCACGGGACAGAAGGGTCAGGAGACTGGTGAGCGTAGGCAGCCAAAGAAAGAGAGGAGTGATGGGAAGTGAACTGGCCAAAGGTTAGTGAGGGCAACCGTTAGGCTAATCCATATGAGAGGTAACTGGAAGGCCTGAAAGGTCAGCTAGGAAGAAATTAGAGAAGATGGGAGATTTAATTTATGAATCATGTCTGCAAAGGTGCGGACCTATCCCACCACCTCTCCATTAGCTCTACTTCATTTATGTATTCACTTTGTTTTATATCGACAATGATAATATATCACTATGAGTCACTTGGCAGGAAATGGACAACTCTTTACTTTGTAAACTGTCTTCCTGTCAACTCTACCTGGATGGTAGATGTTTTAAAATGTCAACAATGAGAAAAAGGTGGAGGGACTAAACACCTGCTGCTGCGATCCTGGTCACATGGATCTTCTCTGCCAAGCATTCTGCTAGACAATGTACAGGTGCTGGATAAACTGGAAGACCTAACTAACCAGTTCCTGCTTACCTGATCTGAAGTTATTTTTCAATAAGATGCAGAGAGAGTTTACATTGGCCATCATCACAGTGGTCTGCATCCCACCACAGGTGAGTAGAGAGGCTGCTTTGGCGGACCTTTGCAAAGACTTGAAGACTGCTCACAGACCAGTAATCCTGATGTTACGCTCATTGTTGCTGAAGACTTCAATCTTGACTTTAGATACAGTATCAGAGTTTGGACATAGTGATATGATGATGTGGCCTAAGTGGCCTGTTTTAAAGGCTGCATTACAGTGATGAAATTTTCTGAACTTACCAAACTGTTCTATTATTTGCCACTTCATTCATTCAGTCATTATTATCTGCAACAAGATGCTGTAGATGCTCTGTCAGTCTCCACTTTACTCCCTTGGGATGCTCACCCAAGTTTTGGTACATTTTACTGTGAGTTGATAACTGTATCTAAAGAGAATAACATCTATCAAGTACGTCACACCAACAAGCTTTAACATACAACAAACCTCAGCAATGAATGAATGAAGAGTAAAAAAAAAGAGCTTCTGCAAATACATTCCATCCCTGATTCTATTTAACTCCAGAATCCACTTCTCTTTCAGACAGAGGGGAACGGAGATTTACCACCTCACAGCAGAGAACAGGAACACCCACCGAGCAGTGATGGAAGTCAGCCGCACTGATCACCACCACACTGAATATATTAGTGTGAGCTGGAGAAGGTTTTCATCACCTGCACGGAGGCCTGCTACCAGACTGACTGCTGCAGTGAACTTACCCCTTTCTTTCCCAAATGGAGAGATACGGATAAAATGACACAAGTGAGATTTATGTGTATTATACCCATGGATAGTGCCAGTTGTTAAGCATGGTCATGATTTCATGGATGTATACCATATGGCTTAATTTTTATGATTTGCCGTTAGATATTATCTGACCAGACTGTTAATCACCTCCATTTGAATACTGTAAGTAAACAAATAATTTGGCTAAATGTTTGAAGTCACTGGTTACTATATCTTGAGACAACAGATCTAATCACTTTTGCATCATTCAAGCTGTCCTTCTGTGGTTGTTTAACTTATTCGTGATCCGGTTTCCCCAAAAACATGTATACTAAGTTGGTATCCCTGACCTAAGTGCTGGCTTAAAACCCGAGTTGTTCCTCAGGCACTGTACAGCAGCTGCCCCTTAATAACAGGATCTGATCACAACAAAGTTGGCCTTTACCTTTAGAAATATTTCCATTACATGTTAATCTGTGAACTATGTAATCATTGAATAAATCAAATGACTCAAATGAATCCAAAATTGCTCACATCTATCGTAATTTCCCAGGGTGACAACTACGTTCGCTTGTTTCGTCTGACTAACAATCCAAAACTCACAGAAAGTCTGCACGGTTCAGAAGATACAATCAAGGAATGTTTGTAATTTTTACTTGAGGAGCAACAATTAATTGATTACTTTAATTGTTGTTGATGTAATATCCATGGCATTGTTTCAGCACAACACATTATTACACTTAAGAAATAAAAAGCTACTACTGAGAGCGAGTAGTAATACCCGACAACAAACACTCACAGAAATCTACATCCTCATATTTAACCTGAGTCACTCAAGATCAAAACATCCTGACAACTTTAGGACTGAATAAAAGCTACTAGAGGCAACCCAGGTGTAGTTTACTCAGAGCAGAGAGGGCATGTTGCAGACATGCTGAGGTACACAGCTATCAGCTGTCTTCCTCAACCCACAAAACAATCTGGAAACAATTCTGCAGCCCCCAATTTCCATCAGCCTGCTGCTTGTTGGGACAAAGTGGCTGGGGCAGCAGGGTCAAAGGTCACACAATAATCCAAACATGCAACAATGAAAACAAAAGCAACTACAATACTGATACTACAACTAATATTCATTTAAATCTATTTTGATGGCGGTTTGGGCTCTGTGCAGAAAGGGGACCCACCTCACTAAAGATAGGCTCCACTTTTATCTTTACCTTGATATCAGCCAGTGGTGGGATCACATTTGGGATTGTGACCAGAGTTGTGATGAAGAAGAATGACCCAGGTTCTTGCTTACTGCTTTTCAACCTGGAAATCTGACTCCCCCTAGTGGTTGTTCTTGAGTACATGCATAATCAAAGTGCAATCTTCCTACTCCATGACAAGCATACCATTCCTGATAAACCCCCTCTATTGTCATTTTCTTACACATCCATACAAATATTACAAAAAATAATTTCTTGTTGATTGTAACATAAGTTACCCTTTTCACTTATAACAAATTCAACCATCAGTGATGTTGTTAGGGTGTGGTACCTGTACACACCAGTAATCCTATTGAGGTAACTGTGTTATACAATTCCAAAAAAAGTTGGGACGTTGTGCAAAACATAACTAAAAACAGAATGCAATGATTTGCGAACCGATATTCATTTATTTCAACCGATATTCAATTGAATACAGTACAAAGACAAGATAATAGTCTTCAATGCTTCATGTAGTTGCTGCCCTCATGATGTCAAACTGCTGCATGTGGGCAGAAACACATACTTTAGATTAGAGCCAAACATGTTGTTGCTGATGATTTCAGATGAAGACAAAACATTTAATTTGGAATTTTAGGCAAAATGCTGTTCTTTAGGCAAAAGCCAAGGGATATTTGTTTTCTAATGAACTTTACTAGGGAAAAAAGATCAACCAACATTTGAAGAGTCAGAACTGCCCTTTGTTTTTGTTCTGATAGTGATGTTAATTACATTTGGTTAGGTCACTACATCTTAGCCTTTCTTACCCTAGCAGATTATATCAACTTCTTTTAAAATACAAAAATATGAAAATATCAGTTATCTTTTAGGTATGAGAAGCGGGTAATTATCGATTATCAGTCTTAGCTGAAAAAATCCATATTGGTCATTCCTAATTGAAAGCACAGTAAATAAGATCAAAAACATCCACGCTACAAGACAGTTTAGACAGACATTCCTGTAAGAGAATTTGTTACTTAGAGTACATTTATTGAGCCATTTTCCGAATGTTATTATGTCTATTTAAATGTAATCATACCATCCATTGAATACCAACATATACAGAAGGTAATCACTCAATAGAAACTGAACATATTGAGTAGCAGGTGATCTCCCTCTGCTGGACACTTTCTCATATGCCTGTCCATGCCTTGCCTTCTCTGTGGTTATTGTTGGCAGGGCAGCCGAAGACGACAGTTGACTATTAATAACTCTGAAAATATGAATTCAGATGAGTCTTTCATTTTAATCACTGCAAAAATATTCTCTGAGCTTTTCATTAATTAGACGACCTTCAATAGCCGTCCTCAAGATAGAAGAGAACTTGAACGTTTTCCAAAAATCAAACCACATGGTGCCCAAACTGAGCCGTGCTCACTGTGGTCAGTCACTGTGATGGCTGATCAAAGACTGGTTTACTGCCCTCACATGTTAGTCCTGGCCCTCTGTACACAGACCTGCTGTAAGCTTGCTGCATAAACGCTCATATATTTGCATACGTTTAGGAAGCAAAATTGTTTCCACATGTGTAGTATGCACAATATCTGTGTTGCCGCACATGCAATGAAATTTAATAAAAACAATCTGGCCCTCACTGCGTGTGTGTATGAGTGAATGGATGAATGAATGACTGGATAGATGGCTAAATGATGGATAATAATGACAATGGGTGAACTGATATTTGTTCTCAGGGGGACAGAGGCTTTGCAAAGATTTAAAGATAATATTTGATCCTCACCTCAACCCTAATTGTATTGTCACAACATTCTTTTTGACAATGATAGATCAGCAATGCTTGATTGAACACATTGAGGCACTCCTGCTCGTAGTATTAGTAGTAGTAGTATTAGTAGTAGTAACCATCTAAAATTGCCGCTCCCGGCCGGA
>JAJHUR010073019.1:0-19650 GCA_027495735.1 Lutjanus campechanus
ATGTACTCACCACTATGCCAATGTGATGATAGGTGAAGGTCTTCAGTTCACAAAACAATCCTGGAGTTTTAGGAGAAACAGGGTAGCAGCGTCTTTTGTGGTTAATTTTTAATGTCGCGGCTCGCGGGCACTTGGATTACACCACACAAGCAGGAGACATTTTGTGTTTGTTTTGTGTGCTATTTTTAACGTTTTATCCGTGGTCACCATTCACTGCCATTGTACTGGATGAGGCTGCTACCCTGTTTTCTGCAGAAACTCCAGGATTGTTTTGTGAACTGAAGATCTGCACCTATCATCACATCGGCATAGTGGTGAGTACATATTGAGTGGGTTATCATGGAAAGTGGAGTATCCTTTTAAATTAGAAAATTCAGTAAAATTAGTTTTGACATTTTTACATGTTTGGATTAAATTATGGAATTGCGTGGAAAGAATGAACATCAAAATGAAATTTTTTTCATGCTTTACAGTTTCAGAGGATCCAAGTCTGGGTGGGACATATTCTGGCGTTGAACAGATGGGTCTACTGTGGAGCCTCAGACAAGCTCCAGGCAGCAAACCTGGGCTCAGGTAAGCCAACAAGGCTGGATGATGATGTTCAGATGATACCAATCAATATTGAGTCAATTATCAGCACTAAAGTCGACTCTATCCCACTGTCCCTCAGACTGAGGAAGATGGACGTCCAGATTCCCATGGAGGTCACAATCTCAGTGTACCAGGGTCACCAAACTGAGGGCTTTGCGGATCTGGTGCCGCTTGCTTCTGTGGTGGTGGAGCGGTTGTGCGTGGCACCTGGTGTTCGCAGGATCCCGATCACAGAGGCCGGACTCACTGCGACCCTCTTCCTGCCTCCAGGTAGGACCAGAGTCTGGAGGAAGGTGTGACATTCTAAACAACAAAGACCAACTGACAGCCATGAACCATGAAAGTTAACTTCAGTTTTGTTCAGAATAAGTTAGTTGCGACTGGCCGGTGCTGTCGGACTAACCATGAAAACTGAGGCAGGAAACACTCAGAAAGTTTTCTATTATGCAGAAACATCAGGAAATATACTGCATAGTTCAATCAGTGTGACAAGTGAATGAAATAAAGATAGCCAGTTTATTGTGATAGTAAAGTTTATAGGGAGATTTGTAGTCAAGGGCCTCCGCCCTGAGCAGCAGCACAGATATTGTACCATAGATTCTAGACACTGTTGGTGGTGGTGGTGGTGGTGGTGGTTGTTGGGGACTCAGGGAGGCTGATGAATCAGTAAAGACTGGGTGGTGAAGTGGAGTTGGAGTTGGAGGGGCGCACATAACAGCAGCATGAAAGAACTAAAGGTGGAGAGAAAATTACATTTAAAAAAACTACAGAAAGGTGATAGACTAACAGTGAAGGTGTGTCAGTTCATTGTTAGCACAACTAACAGCCCCCAAACAAGAATGGCAAGGACATTATGAGTGAGCATGTGTTAGAGGAGAAACAAATTATATGCCTAAGCATGCAAAAGATAACTCTTTCTGACTAAACTTTTGCTCTAACTTCACTTGTGTAAACAGTAAGCTGATAATGTTTTTTTGACTTGTCTGAAGGACCGGGACCTTTCCCCGGCGTCTTAGATCTGTGGGGTGGTGGTGGGAGGTTGGTGGAGTACCGTGCAGCAATGCTGGCCTCCCACGGTTTTGCCTCCCTGGCCCTCGACTACCTGACGCCTAAAATCACCATGGAAACTGGGAAGATGGTGGACAACCAGTACTTTGAGGTAAACTGAATGAGTGTCTAAATTACAAAAAAGATATTCACTTTACTATCACATAAGACAAAGCAGCAACTTCTTATCTAACTCTAAAGCAAGGAGCACATCTGTCTCTATCTCTAGAACCTGCTCATCTGATCTACTTCACATTTTGCAGGTGTGTTGCCTGGAACCCAAGGCAATATTGGCGTAATGATGTCATCAGTTACGATATTGATAAAGATAGCTGCTCCCGGGTGATCAAAGCGTGATTCTTAGAGAGATCAAACTAATCTAAAGTGAGGGGTTAACCCTCCCTCTCAATATTACAGTTTCTAATCGAATGAGGCATCAGCTAATTTGAGTTTTAATGAATGCTTTGGTAATTACAGTATAAGCAGTCAGTGTTACATGTGTTTGAATGAGCAGTTCTCAAAAAAGCTGCAAGCAGCAATACTAGAGGCCAGGAAGCTGAATGGGCACTGCACTAGTAATCTAAAAGTTTGAGCTAGATAATTACTAAAACTATTAATCAATAAAAAAAAAGAACCTAAATTAAATATGAAAGAAATTGTTTAAGCTCTGAGGTTTTCATCAACTTCCTGAATACCTTTACTTACATTTATCATCAAGCCTCAATCTAATAATACGATATCTGTCTGTAGAGGACCAGATTTAGGGGGATCTGTTGGCAGAATATGACAGAAATGGAATATAATATTCATTGGTGGCCAGGTAGCTCAGTTGATAGAGCATATGCCCCATGGATCTGACAAACGCTTGCGTCTCTTTGCTGCATAAAATTCTCCCCACTTCCTGTCATATCTTCAGCTGTCCTATAAATTACAGGCTTAAGACTCCCAACACAATCTAATATTATAAGTAGGTTTCATCACCTGAAAATAAAAAGTGTTGTGTGTTTTTGTTTCCTTAGAATGAGTCCCTTATATCTACAGAGGGCATGGATCTTCCTCCACAGAGGTCACCATGTCACACAGCCATATTTCTACTGCAGCCTAGAACTGAGAAACGCTGAGTCTTGGTAGGGCCTTTTGTGAGTTTCATGGACACAGCAGTTTGTCCCACGTGCTCGGAGTGGGAGGGTGGGGTGACATTAATGATTAACATCGATGGTGAAATACAGTCAGGACTATTCACTGTTACAAGATGCCTGGCCACAGTTATAATTGGCAGGAAGTTTAATGATTATGGTACAGAATAGACTTGAACCCAAACTCTGGACACAGAGGCAGTCAGTTGAATCAAACTTGGAATTTAACACCATGTTGTATTAAGGTATTAAGACATTAAGGTATTAAGTCTATTTATTCTATTAAAGTGAAAAATCTCCAGTGAAAAACATGCTGTCTTCACTTAGAAACTATATTTAGTACAGTGGACAGAGTACAGAGAACCTTTGACAGTTTGGATATAAAATATCATCTCATAATTTCATCCTTTTAGACAGATGTGTGTAATTTTGTGATAATTATTATTGTTATGTAATTGCTTCTGTGTGTGTGTGTGTAATCACTGGAGCTACAGCTTATCTGCAACTAAAATACCCTAATTTCTTCTGTGCACATTCATGACTGTATGCAGAAGGGCCTCCGATTCTTGAAAAACCTTGAAAAAAACATTTTTATGACTTTCATGCCTTTATGTTTTTATGGCCACAGGCATTATGTGCTCAGATCACCCCCAGTCTTGTGAAGACGAGCTGATTAGACATTGGTGGTCAAAGGTCAGTGAGGCCTCACTAAACACACTTTTGACCATGGCTCAAGAATTCACGGGCTAATTATTACAACATTATAGACAGATATCCAGTAGGATAAAATGATGCCTTGCCTTCGCCATCTGTTGCCTCTACTCCTCTATTCAGCATACGAAATCTTGAGTTATGGCACAAAAATGTGTTAAGTGAAGTGACTGTGACTTTTGACCATCAAAATCTTATCAGTTCATCCTTGAAGCCGAGTGAATGCTTGAACAAAGTTTGAGGAAATTCCCTCCACATCTTCCTGAGATATTGCCTTCATGAGAAGGGGACGGACAGTGACCTTGACCTTTGACCTTCCACCTGTGACCATCAAAACTTAATCAGAAGTAAGAGTAGGATGACTGAAAACATAAAGGCATAAAAGTCAGGGGGAAAAAAAGGTTTTTCAGGGTTTTTCAAAAATTCTGATTCACAGACGTCCTTCAGCAAGGTTCACAGGCCTGACCTGTGTTACAGCTCTGACAGTTTGTTTTCTGACATGTTTTCCTCCTGCAGACGGCCTACAGAGTCCTGGAGCAGCATCCTCAAGTCGTTGGCAGCAGAATCGCCATGTTGGGTCTTTCCTTCGGCACCAGTATGGCCTTGAAAATGGCTGTTTACTCCAAAGTTATGAAGGTAAGAACACTATATGTAGATGGAAGTTACTTAAATCTTTTTGATGTAGCTTAATGTACCTCCACTAGTTTAATGGAGATAGGGAGGTAACATCTGACAAATTCATAAAAGAGACACGATCATTTCACATCTGTCGAGTTAACATGACTGAAATCTGTGGTCAGTGATTGAAATATGTGAGCAACCCCTACCGCCTACACATGCACATGCACAGACCCACACAAAGACAACACTCGCCCCATGCAGATAATAAGTTGTTCATTGATGAAGGTGCAGCATAACTGCAACACAGATATAGTGAGCTGCTCAGTGTGAAGAAATTCAGACAATCTTATAATCACGAGTGGGAAACTTTACTTGCAGTCAGGACACAAGATAAAAAACAAGATACACACTGTATAAATAAGACAGTGTTAATGCAGTGGTGTGTGTGTGTGTGTGTGTGTGTGTGTGTGTGTGTGTGTGTGTGTGTGTGTGTGTGTGGTCTCTCAGCTTAGGTGTCTGGTGTGTATTGGTGGGAGCCACGTGCAGCCGGTTGACGGATCTGTGGAGGAATTTTTCGATTTCCTAGGCAAGTAAGTTGATCTGCCGTTAGTTTTTTTTAAAAATTATTATTATTTTTATCCAACAGCTGAATCTGAGCTGAACCCAGACAAAGTCTGAATCACCAATAATTCAAGTCAGCACTGGGGAAGTAGAATTTTTCTTTTCTTGTCCAATCAGAGAAGCCGGGAAGACTCGCATCAACGAAAAGAACGAGGTGATTTACCGTGATCTGATGCTGCCCATCCCCACCGACCCTACACTCAAAGTGGACGTGAGTACCACCAGCCTGCCATACAGTTAACTTTACAGCTTTGTAATTGTGTTTTTTGTCTCTAAAGCAAGTGTTTTTTGTTTCTTTATGACACCGACCGCTGCATCGGCAAGCAGGGCTGTTGCCATAGCAAATGAATTACCACAAATGAATGCACCTAACTGTACAGGTGATAAACAAGTCCATAGGTGATGTCTGCTGATGCATATATATGTTTGAGCTGAAGTGTTGCTGCCTTTTGTCTCCGATCAGATGGGACAACTGAAGTGTCCTCTGTTGCTGGTTGTAGGCGAGGACGATCAGAACTGGCCTGCCTATGAGTGTGCGATGGACGTGAGTTAACTGACACGATGGCATCCTGTTTGAATAACTAACAAGCTTGGTTTAAAGTTGCAGGATTAAAGTTTACTGAAACTGAGAGGAAACTGAATAATTACTGGAATATATGGTATTCCAAAATATAATTTAAAAAAACACGCTACTTGAAAGGACAGTTCACCCCAAAATCACCCCGAAGAGATGTGTTTTTTTCTTCTGGCCTGTACTGTTATTTATCCATTTAGATTTTTTTTGGTGTGAGTTGCAGAGTTTCCAGCCAAACTAGTACCAAAAAGTACAGTTGAAAAATTAAACACCAACATCTCTTTCCACAAATCATGACCCAGTTATTCAAGAAAATCCACACTATTGTTGTCACAATACTGGAAGTTCTGACTTTCACAGACAAAAACAACGCAAAAAGACATAAACAACGTAACAAGATGAAAACAATGCTTGATTTCTGGAAAGAGCCGTTGCTGTTGAATTTTCAAATACATATTTCTGGTGCTTTGAGCATCACAAGCTGAGTGCTATCTAGTTACATTATATTTGAAAGAAGGCGGATATCTCCAAAACTCTGCAACTCACACCAAAAAAAAAAAAAAAATCTAGATGGATAAATAGCACTATAGGCCAGGGGAAAAATATTTATTTTGGATTCTGAGGGAAATTGGGTGAACTGTCACTTTTAAAATAAGCTGATCATATGAATAAATAGAGCAGTATACGTACATGAACCAACACCATTTCATTATTTTTATTTTCGTAGAAACAGTTGTATTGAAATTCATTTCATTATTAAAATGAAACTTGTTCATATTCATGTTGTTGTTTTTTTAAATGAGCCAACTTCCTATTGATCACAGTATGACATTAGGTTTTTTATTTTCTGTTTTTCCAGATGAAGGACATGATGGAGCAGGCAGGGAACAGCCACCTGCTGACTGTCCTGTTGTATCCGAACACCGGTCACCTGATCGAGGTTCCGTACATGCCACACTCCCGGTCCACGGTCTTCAGAACATTCAAGTCACGTGAGAAGGGTAGGTTCACGTTCAGACTGGGAAGCTGTAGAGCCAGAAACTAAATGATTCGATCACTGTAAAGTCTGACACATCAAATAATTCCCAGAAAACTCCCAAATTTCTAATTCATATACATATATGATATTTTGTTTGTATCATATTTAACAAGTTGGACATTTATGAAAACTCCCTGATCACAATTTTCTTTCTTTCTTTGTTTTTTGTTTGTTTGTTTTTTCAGAAAATTGGTTTTGTTCTTTTCAGGAAGCTTTTTATTTTGCCTTGTGGTTGGCCATTAGTCATTATATTAGAGGAAGATAAAAGAAAAGATGATAATTAGCATGTGCTCACTTGCTAAGACTTGTTTTCAGTTTCCAAGTTAATATAATGAGAGCAGGTTGACTACGTAAACAGTAGACAACTCTAAATCTATCTTAAGATGACATTTCAAGATTTAATCACTTTATTTAACAGTGAATTTGTGATTGTGGTTGGATTAATGCAGATTGCATCATGAAATTCAATAGAATAACAATTAAGGCTTTCATAGATATATTATCTTATATACCGGCTGTATCATATTTGATACACACGCTTTCACCACAGTTTTAGTATAAAATAAATGTTTCAATACCGTAAATACTCAAATTGAAATATTAGTTAACAATATATATTTTATTTTTACCATAGCTTTTTCAAAATTGGCAAAAGTTTCCCTGTCAAAAATGAGAATTCACAACTTCAAACAATGAAAAAATGTGTTAAAAGTCTTCAAAATGTAAAACTAACAATACCCACTAATAACATAGATTTAAAAATGTGCAAATATAATCATTCTTTGTTTTGAAATATATTTTTCTCTGTGGGCCCTTTAAAGTTTTGTCCTAGATTTCCATCAACTCTGTTAGATTTACAAAAAAAAAAAAAAAAAACATGATTTAACCAGGCATAAAAAGGTTAACTATACCCTAAGGACCCCTGTCTCACTTCCTGGTTTAAAACAGGTGGCAGTACTGCTGAAGCACTGTTAAACCTTCTATTTTTTGACAAATTCATTAAATAATATTGCTTTCAGATGTGTCTCAACCATAACATGTCAATTCCGTAGCCCTTCTAAACCAAAGCTAAATAAGAATTATGGTTTAAAAATGTGCATTTTGATTACCATTAAGAAGATTCTCAGCAACTTTTAAAAAATAAAATGGCTGCTCACTGCGACTTTGCTGTGAAATGAAAACATTTAATAAGAAATGAAATCACTAGTAGGCTGGCCTGTTACAAGGTTTAATAGCCAAAAGTTTGATCTTTTAAATTGAAGAGTAAAAATCAAAACCATTGAAAAATATGGATTTGCCACAGTTCTCAAGAGTGAGTCACTGATGTCGTAGTTCTCAGAAACTTGTGTTACAGGGTTAAGAACCCAAAATCAGGACTTCAGGCTTTAGTTTTGGCATCTGTTTCAGTTTCCCCGTTGTCTTTGCAGTGACGGCTCTGTGGGGCGGAGACACGGCGGCGCATTCTCGCGCTCAGGAGGACGCCTGGAGGAAGACGCTGGTCTTTCTGACAGAGAATCTGTACAGCGACACCTGTTGCCAAAGCAACAACCAATGATTATAGAGAACTTATTAAAACCAGAACCAAACTAAATGGGCAGGATTGAGCTGGGTGTGCAGAACATTGTTTGTCGAAGCCAGTATTTGACAACTGCTATTAAATAAAACAATTTGTACAGGGGCAAGTAAAAATTTACTTTGGGCAAGTAGATTTCTGACCCACTTGCCTGAAAAACACCCTTTTAGCCTGAGATGGGAAGCAACTAAGTTCAAATACTTTGTTACTGCACTGAAATTGATTTTTCAGGTATATAGTACTTCTGTAATTTCAGTGTTTCTTTTTCTAGCAACTTTTTACTTTTACTTCCTTCATTTTAAGACAAATGCCTGGACTTTTGACTCCTTACATTGTTCGAAACAGGCTCATTACTTTAGTTTTAATGCAAAGAGAAAACAACGTACAAAGACTTAACAAGACAAAAACAGCACAAAAGAAATACGAAATCAAAACAATGTAAAAGACGAAGCAAGATGAAAACACATCAGACAAAGACCACTAAAAGACGTAACAAGATAAAAAAGGATGTAGGTTTAACAAGATGAATATGGTGTAACAGGATTAAAGTGACGTTAAAGACATAACAAGGCGATAACAGCACAACAAGATGTAACAAGACAAAAATTATGTAAACATTAAAACAAGATGACAACAAGGAAACAAGAGCAAAATTACGTAAAAGACGTAACACGATGAAAACCATGTCAAAGATGTAGCAAGATATAAACGTAATAGGACATTTCAAGATGAAAATTAAGTAAAAGACATGACAAGACAAAAATGGTATAACAACACATAACGGTACCAAAACGACGTAACAAGATGTATCAAGACAAAAATTATGTCAAAGATGTAGCAAGATAAGACGTGACAGGACTTAACAAGACGAAAAGGACCTAAAGGAAG
Source organism: Lutjanus campechanus (assembly GCA_027495735.1). Lineage (NCBI taxonomy): Eukaryota > Metazoa > Chordata > Actinopteri > Lutjaniformes > Lutjanidae > Lutjanus > Lutjanus campechanus. The sequence goes on from JAJHUR010073019.1 coordinate 8,802, forward strand.
TGAGAAGACAATTGATTGAGACTCGACTGTGGAGAGAAGGTGAAGATCAGTCAGCTTTGCACATGAACAGCTGGCAGGAACGTCCCTCAGAGGGAAACTTTTTTACTTTTATACTTTGATTACATTTCAGGGTCTGTACTTTTTACACTTTTAGTTGATCTGTACTTCTACTTGAGCTCTGAATGTGAGGTACTTCTGCCACCTCTGCTTGTGGCTGAATATTGGACAGAGTTACATCAGCAAAATTCTCAGGGTTCTTACAGGTGCTGGAAATCCTTGAAAACACTTGAATTTTAATGTAGTGTTTTCAAGTTTTGAAAAGTGCTTGAAACTGCTTAAAAATTGTAATTGGATTACTTTCCTAACAAATCACTGTCTTACTGAATAGTTTGACCTGTTTTATTTCTTTATGTAAAAAGCAGAGAGCCTAAATCTTTTTTTTGCCTTTTGCACAAAATAAAAACGAGCCTCGCTTGATACGCTGCACGTGTGCCTTAAACTTTATCTAAACTTTTATCTGTCAGTCTATTTTTTTACTGTGTACCCTCTGACGGAAGAGTGAATGAGAGGTTAACAGATGAAAACAATTTTATTGAAATTGAAATTGTTCTGTTTTCCTTTAATTTGTCTTTATTTTTGTGTAAAACACTAAAATGTACCTTGAACTGCTTGAAAAGTGCTTGAATTTGACTGGAAAATGTTTGAATGAGTTTGAATAAAGTGCCTGGCATATAAATGTGATGTAATTAGGGCTGTGTATCAGCAAGGCTGCACTATACTGATTGTAATAACCCAGTACCAAGTAGTATCGATACTTCTCCAGTCAAACGATAACCGCATTAAATTTTTTGGGGACCTAGATTTAGAAAAATAAAAGTTAGTTTTTATGGTTTTGCTCACAGCCAATCACTGCAAGTGTTCTTCATAAAGAAGAACCTTTGAAAAAAGGTATTGAATTAACTTTTAGACCAGAGATGTGTTCATTTTTAACTACATGTTAGCAAACGCACCCCTACACATCCAAGTATATCTTTGGCGTAATGGTACCGGTATTGGTACTGATATTTTTTTAAATGATACGCAGCCCTAAATGACAATTAGTGATGAATGTACTTTTTTAATCAGCTGATTAATCGTTTGATGTAAAAAGGATGTCAGATAATAATAAAAAAATAACCGTAGAGACCAAGGTGACACAAAACAGAGAGAAGCCTCAAATCCAGCTGACACCAGGGAAAAATTGGAGGTTTTGATTGACAAATTATATGATAATATGTAAATATAAATATAAATAATTATCAAAGTATACAAGTTTACTTTCCAAATTTCCCATGAGCCCTATTATCAGACATTTTGTAATCAGTGAACTTTCATTTTACATCACATCTTACCTTATTTTTTCACATTTAAAGTTGATAACTTTAATAACTAGACTTGAATGTGATGGAGAGACAGATTCCACCTTGACTGGTGGGAGGAAGATTTATATTCGTATATATTTATTAAGAATTATCAAACCTATCAAATCTATTAACATTAGATTTAAAAATTAAGATACTATTCATTAAACTACGAAGGCTTTGTTTGTGTAATTAAATCCCTTTTTTTATTTTAAATTAATAAATCTGAATGACTGAATGAATGAACCCTCTGGCAGTGCACCATCGACCCGAACCCCTCTTTGAGAACCACTGATGTAAACATTCCAGTTTCAAAGCACATACATACACATTTCCTGTATTTCCTGTCTAATTTTTCTTTTTATTTCAGTTGAAATATTATTGTTAGTTTTTAGTATAGTTAGTCAACTCTAATCACCTTGTTTTTAACTACCCATAAGGATGTAACAAACAGAATTTGGCATTTTTGCGACTCGATGGCGCTGTCCTGTGTCCAGTCACTGTCATGTTGCTGAGAGAGGACACTGAACTTCAGAAGGTGAAATCAGGACTCAGTCACTAATTTGTATTCAGACTCTGTGAGGAGTTTAACACCAGGAAGTGCAGACCAAAACTAACAGAAGACAGAAGACAAACCTAAAGACAACAGCTCAGAGAGAGAGAGAGGTCTGTCCTCACTCTGAATCTGGAGTTCTGGTGACGTGACGGAGACAGAGGGATGTCGCCTTGAGAGGAGACTGAAGCTCCACCCAGTGAGGCTGAGCTACAGATCATTAAAATTCAGATGTCAGTCTGAAAGATTCAGGTCAGCTAATCTGAAGCTGTGAGGTCTGCATCTGCTCTCAGTCAGCTTGTACAGTAAGTGTTTAAATTTAAAGAATAAAAACATGCTTAAAGTGCTTTTAAATGTAGCACCATCAGACTGGAATAATTTAACTCACTCAGACTGATTACTCCTTTTTATAACATCAAGACTGCTTTGCTTGTTTATCTCAAATGTCTTTTTTTTAATTGTATTTACCCTCATCTTTACCCTTAACAGGTAAACTCAGTACTTTGACATAATATCTGTCTGTGTTAATTTACATTATTTCTTGTTGCTTTTGTGCAGTTGACAGAGATGCAGTGTGTGTGGTTTGGGAGTATGTGTAGGTTCTTATTGATGTTTTTGCAGTGTTTAATTTATTAATTTACTATTATTTATGTATTTAAATCAAATGTTGTTTAAATGTTTTTGTGCCCCTTCTTGAAAATAAGATGCATTTGAAAGGGTCGGTCCTCAAATTAAGGGACATTGGGGCATGAAAATACAATTTTTTTTATTTTTTTTTTATAACAGTGCTGTTTTAGTAAAGGAGTTATATTTATACATTTTTTAAGTAACTGTCCCAACCCAGTCTGTTAAAATATAAATGCATCAAGTTGCTCATCACATAATCTAGTTTGTTCTCTACTCGTCTTCCTCTGTTGTCCTCACTCAAAATCACAGACAAGCATGGTAATTACAGTTCCATGAGGGTGCGGTAGCTTACATTGTATTGTTTTATTTTTAAACAAAATATTTTTTAAAAATCTGTTTAAAAATCCCCTCCTTAAAAACAAGATGGTGTATCTAAAGGGGTTGGGTCTTCAAATTTAAATCTGAAATACATTTAAGAAGAAGTCGTGGTTTGTGTAAAGACAACAGAGGTAGACAAGTAGAGAATAAACTAGATTTTGTGATGAGCAACTTGGTGCATTTTTATATTAGCAGACAGGGTTGGGTGAGTTACTTTAAAAATGTTTTAATACTGTTAATAATTACCTGTTAAAAAAATAGTATCACAGCATTAAAGTAATGTAACTTGATTACTTTCTGTTGCTTTTTGGATTACCTCAATATAAAATTTTGTGTTTTTAGGGCGGCAACTAACAATTATTTCTGTCACAAATTAATCAGTCAATTACACGAAATGTCAGAAATGATGAAAAATGTTGTCAGAGAGGAGTAAAGAAACCAGAAAATATAGTTGATTAGTTGTTGCAGCTCTAAGTGTTTTATGTTTGTTGTTAGGTTCATTAGTTTGTCCAACTGTTCCTTCCTTTGTTGTGTGCAACTTATTGATTGACTGATTGAGTTAAAGACAAAAAATAGCATTTTTTCACCAGAGGCCATGATAATGAATTGGCAGCTGTGTGTGCACTGTGCATGGTGGGATATCGTTATTTATTTTAAAATTGTAACCTACTAATAATCCCCATTTTTACCAAATTTAACTAATCTGATTATGTCTTTTTAATCTGTAACTGGAATGGAATACAGTTACCTTTTTTTGTATCCAGATTATGTAATCCTGTTACATGTAATCCATTACTTCCCAAACCTGTTAATAGATATGGGTAATGAATACTTCTCCAAAAGGACAATTTTATGTATCTGTTGAAATAATGCCCTGTTAAATTCTCATTGAGATACATGTTTCTTTTTAAATTCGGAGGGCCTGTTGTTCAGCAGGTCAGCTTGTACTGTTAGTTTGGTGAGCAGCAATTCACCCTGATACATGATTTTTTGAGACTCAGCCTGTTTTCATCACAAGAACGTAGAAGCCTTTAAATCCAGAGTCACTGAAAGCTATGGAGGAGCAGATTCAGATCCACTGCAGGAGCCTGGTGGGACGAGTCGGATTTTCTGGGAGACTGTAAACTGGTGGCAGTCAGCCAGTCTGCAGTCTGCAGTAAACAATTAATGCACTATGGTAAACAATTTAATCATAAACAGCCTACATTGTTGTACCCTCGTGGGAGCGGGCCTGGTCTTGATTGTCGTACTTGTGGGTGTGATTTTTTTTCCGTGTCATCATCAATCAAATCTATACAACCAATGTGTTTATAGATAGATAGATAGATAGATAGATAGATAGATAGATAGATAGATAGTGCTTTATTGATCCCAAACGCAAGAATTTCCCAGTTTGGGATCAATAAAGCACTATCTATCTATCTATCTATCTATCTATCTATCTATCTATCTATCTATCTATCTATCTATAAACACATTGGTTGTATAGATTTGATTGATGATGACACGGAAAAAAAATCACACCCACAAGTACGACAATCAAGACCAGGCCCGCTCCCACGAGGGTACAACAATGTAGGCTACAGTCAGTTGAATATTTTCCAGCCGCAGTTGCCACATGTTTTAGTATTAAAACATGAATATTGAATGGCCAGGGTTACTTATATCGTTAGTTATTAATATAATTTTACTACAACATGAGAGGGTTTTCCACTAGAGCAGACAGAAAACTTGAACACCGACGTATGGGTGAAATTTTCAACTGGCAAGTCGAAATTCCGACTTTCCAGTTTAAATTGAACGCACCATAATGCATTGATCTGTCCTTTGCTCATGTACCACAAACTCCAGTCTGCGGTGTAGTTCATATACTTCATGCCACATGATCAACCAAAGTTTTTATATCACCTCAGCTATTTCTCTGTATTTCTATTTCTCAGTTGCCTATGTTTAGCTTAATTTCCATTTTATTCATGCAAAATAAATCAATTTTAGTTACGACTTGTGTCGCTCTGTCCAACTTTGAGCTGGGTTGTGAAACAAGCATCAATAAAAATAATAATTTCCTTCTTGTGAAGGAGCCATGAGGCCCATGTTGCAGTGTTATCATCTCCATGGCTTATAGCTAATATATTGTTGACCAGAACATAAGTGACAAAAGTAATTACCTAGCACACTTCCTGGCTACCCAAAGGAGGAAACTAGACATCAAAGCTGAAATAGCCTGTAGTGCCTTCTCTAACACCAACTTCAACTTCAAGAACAACAGATTTTCTTATACAACTCAGTCTCGGTCAGCTGTTCAGGCTGCTGTTCATTCAGTTTGATTCTGTTCATGAACTCTATGTCTTGTCAGAAACACTGCAGTCACTTGTGTTTTAATTAGACAAACTAAAAACTACCTTTATGAGCCATTCAGAGTTAAGTCTGATCAGTTTATCTGTCTTCTCAGTTCAGGATGGACAGGCAGCAGCGTTGTGTGAAACTGTCGGTTCAACCTTCCAGAGGACTCGTGGATGAGAAGTTCATTGTCCTGGTCCAGAGCGCCCCACCTGGTTTCCAGCTGACTGTCCATGCCCTCCACAAATCTGAAGATGGACACAGCTGGGAGGCCTTTGCTCACTACACTGCCAATGCCACTGGGACTGTGAATGGTACATGACTTAATGCCTGCACCTAGAAAATCCAGGAAAAATTACAGAGAAAATGTTTTCAGGTATAGAAAAGTTTGTGAACTGCAGAAAAACAATCACTAACATCAAAATGTCTTTTACTTCACAGTTTCAGAGGATCCCAGTCTGGGTGGGACATATTGTGGGGTTGAACAGATGGGTCTACTGTGGAGCCTCAGACCAGTTCCAGGCAGCAAACCTGGGCTCAGGTAGACTAACAAGGACGAACCTATTCAGATGATACCAATCAATATCGAATCAATTATCAGTCTCAGAGTCAGCTTTTTCCCATCATCCCTCAGGATAAGGAAGATGAACGTCCAGACTCCCATAGTGGTCACAATCTCGGTGTACCAGGGTCTCCAGACTGAGGGCTTTGTGGATCTGGTGCCGCTGGCCAGTGTGGTGGTGGAGCGCTGGTACATGGCGCCTGGTGTCCGCAGGATCCCGGTCACAGAGGATGGACTCACTGCAACCCTCTTCTTGCCCTCAGGTAGGACCAGAGTCTGGAGGAAGTTCAGGTGTGACTGTCTAAGCAACAGTGACCAATCAACAACCATGAACCATTAAAGTTAAGCAAGTTCATTGTAAGTTAGTTGCACTGGCCGGTACTGTCAGAATAACTAAGTGAGCTTGAAGAGATCACTCAGTAGAGTGCAGATCTCTGTTAGGCAGCCCGAAAAGAATATTTGAACGTAACCCCTTGTAATCACCTGCATTTTGTAACTAGTTACACCTGAGCAGTTACTCTCCAGCACTCCTAGCATTGTATTAGTCATAGTCAGTTAATCGTTGAGTTCAAATGAACATTTGTGCCAAGTTTGAAGAAATTTGCTAAAGTTGTTCTTGAGATGTCACATTTACAAGAATGGGAAGGACATGAGGTCACAATGAAGTTGACCTTTGACCACCAAAATCTAATCAGTTCCTCGTTTTGTCCGAGTGGTCATCTGCGCCAAATTTGAAAAAAATTCTCTCAAGGTGTTCTTGAGATATCGCGTTAACAAAAACGGGATGACCTGAAAAAAAATAACTCTGGCCACTCACTGCTGTCGTAGGTGTGGGGGCGAAAGGTTCAGCAAACAGTCCTGAATGTGCTCAAAAATATTTGGCTGGTGGGTCCAGCAGTATTCGGGATTGTTGCAGACAAGCTTCAGGGCCTTTAGCTGCACACGTACCCATGCAAGCGATTGCATCATCCCCTCCAGGTTTATGCCTGGTGGAGATAAAAATGTTTCCATCAAATGCCATCCCAGAGATGCAGTAACATTAGCAATACACACTATCATTAAACTGTGAACTGTTTTTGTTGATTTGACTTGTCTGAAGGACCAGGACCTTTCCCGGGCCTCTTGGACCTATGGGGGGGTGAAGGACAGTTGGTGGAATACCGTGCAGCGCTGCTGGCCTCCCACGGCATCGCCGCGCTGACCCTTGACTACCTGACACCTAAAATCACCATGGAGACTGGAAAGATCGTGGACAATCAGTACTTTGAGGTAAATGCAATCAGTGTCTAAAACACAGGAGGGATAACGCTTCCAGGACAGATGTGTGAGTTATTTTATCAAGATTTAAAAGTCAAACATGATATGTATGTTTATGTAAATAAAACTGACATGTTTTCCTGCTACAGACGGCCTATAAAGTTCTGGAGCAGCACCCTCAGGTCCTTGGCAGCAGGATCGCCATGTTGGGTCTTTCCTTGGGCACCAGTATGACCCTCAAAATGGCTGCTTACTCTCAAGTTGTGAAGGTAAAGCAACTATAGCTGAAAGTTACTTTCATCACCTTGCATATTGTAGCTCCATCTTCAATGAAGGTTAATTTAAGCCAGTGTTTCCCAGTCCTAGTCCTCAGGCCCCCTTGCCCTGCATGTTTTAGGTGTTTCCCTGCTCCAGCACACCTGATTCAGATGATCAGCTCATCTTCAAACCTCTACAGAAACCTGATAACAACCTGATCATCTCAATTAGGTGTGTTGGAGCAGCAACATCTAAAATATGCAGGGCAGGGGGGCCTGAGGACCAGGTTTGGGAAACACTGATTTAAGCTAATAGTCTTGCATGTCCTCATTGAATCGTTGGTGCTAGGTGACAGTATATGTGCAGGTTTGTGCAGCTCCTACTGTTGCCTGTGGCTGGTTTTGCTTGTAACAAAATGCTACTGAGCTATTATGGCTAGCAAGCTGAAACACATGCAACATGCAAGTTAGCTGGCAATATGCTGCAGCTATATGCAATAGCAATAATAGTTTGCCAAGCTAGCTGAATTGCTACCAGTTAGTCACCTACCAGTTAGCAAGCTATCTAGCTAATATTACGATAATATTATATTATGATGATACATTATTTGAAGCCAAAGTCTGCGCAGTAGTGATCAGCATTGGAGCTGCACTTTTGAGTTTCCAAACCTGCTGACTCAGTTGAGTACAGGGCTTAGCTGTCAATCATGACATTAAACCCTGTTTTTATAGCATCAAATAACTCATTAAAACCAAACTGATCAGAAAAATGACCACTTAAACAAACATCATCGTGATGAGAACCACCAAAAATGACAGAAAGGGCAGACTTCTGTCTAAACTGATCCTGTGTTAAATCTGTATTTTAATTGTGTGCATGTGTGTGGTCTCTCAGCTCACGTGTGCGGTGTGCATTAGTGGGACTCACGTGCAGCCGATTGATGGATCTTTGGAGCAGTTACTGAATTTCTGTCGAGAGTAAGTTGATCTGCTATTAATTAACCACTACTGATCGAACTTTGTACCAAATAGCTTATAATCTGAGATCTGGTTTTGGACAAAGTCTAAGTCGCCAATAATTCAAGTCTGAGTTAATCCATCATCAGTCAGAAGTGGAGAAGATGGAGAATTTTTTGTTTGTTTTTTGTCCAATTAGCAATGCTGGGAAGACTCGCATCAACGAGGAGAACCAGGTGATCTACCATGATCTGCTGCTGCCCATCCCCACCAACCCTGCACTCAAAGTGGACGTGAGTACCACTAACCAGAATTTCTCCTGTCTCTTCCTTACACAGTTAATTTTTCAGTTTTGTAATTGTGTTTTTTTTCTCACAAGCAAGTGTTTTTTTTTTTTTTTCATTTTGCCTTTATTTGACAGTGCAATATCTCCCATCAAGAATTAATTAATTACAAATTAAAAGCTGTTTCACACAGCAATAATTATACCTTTTAAGGGGGGGGGGACCACAGCTGCTCTCGGCTTCTATGGATATACAGTATATTTGCCTTTCAGTTATTTCATTTGCAGAACACTGAACATCAGAGGTTGCAAAGGTAAACAAAGTCTGTACTCAAGTAGGCGCACAGATAAGAGAAGTAGAAGTACTGATTCAACCTATTTACTCAAGTAAAAGTGAAAAAGTACAGGCTCTGAAATGTACTCAGAGTATAGGATTAAAAAGGATGTTTTTTAACTGCTGTTTCTGTGCAAACTTATCTGCACCTCACCTTTTCTCCACAGTTGAGTCTCCTTCTCTGCCTGTTTCATCTCTGTTTCATCTTCTTATGTCATTTTTACATCTTCTACTCTGTTTTCATCTTGCATTAAAGCCACAGTAACAAGCCTGTTTTAAAATCTGCTCATGTGCAGTGACAAAATATCTGTACTTAGTTCCTTGCCACCTCTGCGGAACATATTTGTGAATTTTATTTGCAATATGAAAATAACTTATTAGACATTTTCTACAACAAAAATACAGTAGATGTGAGATGTCGGTTTTCTTTGAATCAGAACCAAGGGTAAAATTCTGATATCACCTTTTGAGGGGACAGTTTCATTAAATTTTCTCAAGAACAATCCATGAGGGGGCTACCCAAAGGATGTTGTAACCCTGCTGACAAACACTCTGTCACAATGCCAGCTAAAGAACACAACATTGTACAGTATTGTATTGCATTGCCAGCTTCTGCAAACACTGGTTCATGTTACTATGATTGTGGCTCCTTGCAAAGGACATTTAAACCCTAAAAATGGGCCATTACGTGTCTATAACCAGCACAAGTGCTTTCACTGCATGTTATTAATAATACTAAATTGACATAGTTGTGTTTACAGTGATATAATGGGAGTGACAAATCGTATTTTTCCAAGGATTGGGGGCTGTGTATCCCCTGATCTTCCTGTCTGTTGTTAACAGGTGGTTTGCATTACAGGACAAAGTCTTACAGTTTATACTCTTTAATTTTTTTGCTCAGTCAAAAAAAAAAGATGTATTTGTGGATAAATTTGCTTTCTAACATTTCAAGATTTCACAGGTGATGCAGAAATATTCAGAGCTGCAGCCAGTGATAAAAGCTGAAATGCTGTCTCTGTTTGTCTCTGAGCAGGTGGGACGACTCCAGTGTCCTTTGTTGCTGGTTGTAGGTGAGGACGATCAGAACTGGCCCGCCTGCGAGTCTGCAGTGGACGTGAGTTTAATGACATGATGACATCCTGTGTGAATAACAAGCTTGGGTGAGAGGTTTGATGTTGCAGGATTCAACTTAATTAAAACTTAGAGGAATTTGAACCCTAATAAACATGAAACAGATGGCATAAACATTTATTCCAACCCAGAATAGAAATTTCAAAGGACGCAAAAACAACTATCTCAACTTACCATGTTTCTGTGGTCTCTGATGACATATCATGTTTTTTTAATGATTTATTACAGTACATATTTTAAAGATTTCTCCTCTTAACCATTAGTTTTTCTACATCCTGTTTTGCAGATGGCAGACATGATGGAGCAGGCAGGAAACAGTCACCTGCTGACTGTCCTGTCGTATCCGAACACCGGTCACCTGATTGAACCTCCGTACACGCCACATGCCCGAGCCAGCACCTTCAAATCAGCCCAATCAAATAAAGAGGGTAGGTTCACCATCAGACTGTAGACACTGAAGGAAAGTCTCTGAATGATTCGAGGTACCAAAATCAGGACTTGAGGCTTTAGTTTTAATGGCTGTTTCTGTTCCCTGTTGTCTTTGCAGTGATGGCTCTGTGGGGCGGAGAGACGGTGGCACATTCTCGCGCTCAGGAGGACGCGTGGAGGAAGACGCTGGTCTTTCTGAGGGAGAATCTGTACGGCAGAACAAACCCTGGACCAACTCCAAGGCAACAACTGATAGATAAGAAGTATTAGTTCAGGAAGTAAAAGTCCCATTCAGTATCCCTACAGACAATGTAACATGATCAAGTCTACAGCTTGGATTG